>VUQG01008794.1:14836-35019 GCA_015106755.1 Etia nguti | reverse complement strand
TTTATCAGGATGTCCTAAAAACTCCCTGAAAAACCTTCAGTTAATCCAAAATGCTGCAGCAAGAGTACTGACAGGGACTAGAAAGAGAGAGCATATTTCTCCTGTGTTGGCTTCCCTTCATTGGCTTCCTGTTAAATCCAGAATTGAATTTAAAATCCTGCTCCTCACGTACAAGGTCTTGAATAATCAGGCCCCATCTTATCTTAATGACCTTATAGTACCATATCACCCTATTAGAGCACTTCGCTCTCGCACTGCAGGCTTACTTGTTGTTCCTAGAGTATTTAAAAGTAGAATGTCTCTCACCCAAATATGGCCACTTTTGGCTCCAGAATTCAGGAGGTCTGGCCTCAATGAAGATCATTATAACTTGTTTAATTTAAAAAGAATGAACAAAATAAAAAAATTAAAATAAAAAAAAGATTTAGTATTAGTATTTCATTCTGATATTTTTACCCCCCCCCCATGAACTCTTTCATGATCCATTTAAAACATTCTGGAAACAGTCCTTTCAAAAGTTACATTCAGTTCCATGTTTATTTCTTCCTATTTTATTTTATTTTTACTTTCTATGAATGTCCTAATGCAAAGAATTATCTCCAAATTGGCTAAAGTTTCACTCAAAAGAAAAACAAACAAACCAACAACAAAACTGGCAAACTGACCGTAAGAAACATGGACTATTATAAATAACTTCAGTGTTCACACAGATGGTGAAAAAAAGAAAAAAAAGAAATGAAAAATGAAAAGCAGCAAATTCACATCAGTCTTAGCTGATCTGGTCCCGTGTCTTTTGGCCGGTCTGTGGCACTGTAGTCCTCTCTGGAGCCCTCAAACTATATTTCTCCCCTCTTGCACTACAAAGGCAACAATAACAACAGCTGCACTCATCACACTGGACTTAAAGCAGAAGTATGGCGTTAAGAGAAGTTAAGAAATACGTTTTCCACCTCTGCGAAGCTGTTGCACTTGTCTTCTCTCGGAGTGTGGGGTTGCTTTTTTTATTTTAAGGCGCGGGTTGTTTTGCGCGTCAACAATAAGGAGCATGCTGTTGGAGCGACGGAGAGCGCATTAAAAGAGCGCATTTCACTCAATGGAATTCTTATATTTAGCTCCGTGAGGGACCAGCCAGACGAGCAGAGGAAAGAGGAAACCCTGATCCTGGTGTTTATCATTTTGAGACCGCTTCGAGCCCCCAAAACTTGTCGTTCATATCACGGTGCTCGGCTATGTGGTGATGAGGGCGCTGTGAGTGTGTGAGAAAGACGGGGGAATAGCGCAATTTTATCTACAGCTCCGGGGAGGAAAGATGATGATGGCCGGTGGTGGCGGTGGCGGAGCAGCCGTTGACCACAACGGGATATACACAAATCCAAATCTCCAGAGCCTGCAGCAGACCCATATGGACGCCGATAACCCGGACTCCCGCAAACGGCCGCTGGAAACTCCGGCTGAGGAGGCCGGCTGTACCAAACGCACCAACACTGGAGGTAAGAGAAAAGCAATAAGCAGCAGCCCATCCACCTCTTCTTCTGCACATTAACTCTGAGCCTTTGCTGTGCGCAACGGCAAAGCACAGCCTTCAGTGTGATTCCGAAGCCCCATATGAGCAGTTCTGGGCGGCATGTTGGCTTTAACGTGCAGCACCTGTGCACTTGGCACTTTGAGACACTGAGTGTGTTTATGGCTGTTACTTCATACGCTGCATGCTCGAGCAGACCGACTGAGTGAGCGGCCTCCTCATCTTAGGTCAGCTCAGAATTTGAACTCGGCAACCTTTCTACTCCACATCTGGAGCTTGTGCTGGGAAGTCTGTCATTCAGTGGACAGCTGATGATTCGTGTGCACCTTATTTAACGTAAAAGTTCTCCGAAGTCTCTGTTCATCAGAGTTTCTATCTGCTGGGGGATTAGGCAGGGGTTTCTTTTGCAGAAGCAAAGACGAGACAAATCTGAGGAGGGGTGACAGAAATGTCATCACAGTCTTCAAACGTTACCCTGAATGTGAATCAGTACTGATGCCTGAGCCCTGAATCATAGAATCTGCTAAGCACTCACCTTTGCCTTTGACCAGTACAAATATGACAAGTATGTGAGCCAAACTTTTAGCAGTGCACTGAAGCTGCTCTTTGATCTTGGATACCTTAGTTTTGATTTGTGAGCATTGATAACAAGTGGAGAAACAACAGAGTGTATTGTTGTGTCGGTGATCTGTGAGATTTAAGTATCATAATCCTGATTTATGCTGAGTTGGAGTTTTCTGATTTTTGTATTTTCTTTTTTTGTACTTTTAAGGTGAAATGAGCAAAAAAGCCAACAGATGAAACTCATACCACCCTGTAGGGTTCGTGCTCATCAGCATTGGAAGGCCCAATTCCTAGTAAACCCGGGTTATTTATAGGGTGTGCGCTGAGCCAGAACTCAGCATCTGTTTGGAATTGTTTTAGCCTCATGATTTCTGACATGCCACCTTCTAGCCTGCCTCTGTATAATGATAAGAGAACAATTGTAAAACACTAGAACACTAATTGAAAGCATGTAAGTGCTTGAGAAGCAGAGCTGGGTGCTGTAGTGCAGAATCATGCATGAGAATCTATGCATTAAATTGAAGGCAAACATCATTTTAAATGGGGGAATGGTGAGGTGCAGGAGAAGGGGACTACAGAAACACTGCAGTGCCATTTGAACAAATTGATCCTGATTTGTTTTTGTGGAGGATTGTGGAGCGCTCATGCTTTATTATTTGTCAGTAAGATGTTGAAGTGCAGCAGTGAGGATGGTTGATTCCAGCTACTGTACATCTTATTCCAGCTCGTGATTGTTCTGGTCTGCAACTCACAGGGACCACTTATTTCGAGAACTTGTTGTTAATTAGACGTCTGCAGAGAACAAGCAGTTTCTTCACCATATGTCACTGAATTTTTTTTTGTCTTTGTGTCCCTGACAGCCCAGCACTCAGTGATGGCAGCATTATATCCCGTTTCTAACAGCACGAGTGCATCTTTGCTGCACTTCACTGAACCCTAGAAATGTAATTTCAGCAAGATACGCAAGGACCATTGAGCTACCAGACAGTATTTTAGAACACATCCAAAGCCCTATGTCCTCCATTAGCACCCCTAAAACCACTGTAGAAAAGAGAAGTCACGCGGCGTACCTGCTTCTAGGAGAGTTTTCACCATTTAGCTGCGGCACAGAGACATTGCCGCATTGTTCCCATCCTGGTGTTATGAATGGCTAGGTGGTGTGAAGTGAAATTTTGAACATTTGGGTAGATTCTAAAAAAATATATAATTCACAACACAGGCAGCTCGGGTTTTTTAGTGCTGGGTTTTCTATAATGGTGTCAGACAGCATTTTACCAGCCCGACTCTGTCTTCATTTCTGCATCACGCCTCCATCGTATTTTCAGAAAGCGCAGCCGCACAATTAATCGTGTGCTGATGAACGTCTGACTCTGAAGAGGGTGTCTTGTTGTCTCAGGGGTGATTCAGATGACTTCCTGAAAGAGATTGTATCAGTGTGGAGAATGCCTGATTGCTTAATCAAGGAAAACAAAGTGAAAATCCCATTTGTAATCATTAGCGACTCATCCCCAAATTTCCTTTCATTTTGAAAAAAAAAAGGTGGACAGGTAATTCACATAGCAAATTATAACGAGTGTGCATAAATAAATGTGAAGATTGAAGAACTTTATGAGCTTACTGTAGTATAACAGTTTAGTTTTGTAGGGCTTTCAAGAAAGGATGTATGTTTGGTCTGTGCTCAGCTATCAAATGGTGTTTCACTTTAAAATCTAAAGGATGCACTCCTATGCATGCTAAAAAACCCCTGGTAACTTGGGCTAATTCAATTTACAACCAGTTTAGTAACGTTTGCAGTTTAGTTAATGTATAACTAACCTGAGAATAGTCAAGCAGCACCTCTATATGGCTGCCTTGCAGCATATACTGCCTTTATACTGAAATCTCAGCAAACGTATACTCTGCATTTTATTATAAACAAAGCATCCAAAGCAATAAGGCAGACTTTGACAGTCTTACTGAAACATATTCACGTATCCTTGCTCACCTGAAATGCACATCCAGAGGTTTGTAACGACATATACGAAACAGCTGTTTCATAAATATCCCCTCCTCTGCTTTATGTAACATCTTTTGATGTCACCTCCCGTTTCATTTCATATGATCTGCACGCATCGCATGTAACAATGCAAACCCCCAGCCTTTCTGTTAGCAGTAGGGCTAGACAGCCTGATAATCTTCAATCATGCTTGTAATCACCAAGCCCTTGACTACGTCTGATATTGATCATGCTATTCCTACCGAACCGATCATTAACATGACTGGCAGTTACAACAAAGAGAAGGAAGCCCGTGCTCTTTCAGAGCCGATCCCCTGGTTGTGCATTAAGAGTTGTGGACACTGAATGAAGAAAAAATTGCTCCTCTTTTATCAGCATTGCTCTTCTGTCCTTAAAGTGAACATCTTTTATTCGTTCCTCTTTCTAATTACCCACACTCTGAGCCCATGTTGCTGCCAAGCATGTGCCTTCCAAAAAGGTTGTGTGGCTCAGGGATTAGGTATGATCTCGTAATGTTGCTAATGGAAAGGTTGGCAGTGGAATGTGAGCTGTTTTTCTTTTTTTAATTTTTTGGTGGGAAGGACACAGGTGCCCTTGCAGAGCGATGTGACGTGAGCGGACTGTGAATTTGCCAGGTGGCAGTTAAAGAGAGAATGAGAGAGCGCGATAGAAATGAAGACAGAGAAAAGCAGAGAGAGATAGACCATTAGGAGGGAGTGGAATCTACAGGGGAACTGTGTCTATATACCAGAGCATCTCTCAGTGAATGAGACTGCTAGAATTTTCTGGAAGGCATTCGCTCCAAAGCCAAATGGGCCACGATGCTCAGGTTTGATTTGTGGATGAAAGTCATCAAAAAGCCAGGAAAAAAGGTTGCTTTTTTAACAGTTTCCCTGGAAATCACCATAAAATGAGCCTGCCACCCTCAGGTCCACACACAGACACTGACATGCTCACGCTGCAGTTTTTACACACATTTACGCTCACTTGAGATACCTCTCGGTGTAAGATTTATAGTCGTAGTGATTGGCTTCATCACCCCCCTCCACCATTCTGCGGCACTGCCATTTGCAATGGTTGATGAGCCCCTCCGCCCTCTCAAACATGGCCGTCTAAGGGATTGGGGGTGGGGAAAAGGAGAGGAGGAGGGTGGGTGGCGTAAGGCACGCCGTCTCAGATCACTCCTCCTCCACCTCCTTCATCATCTGCTTATGTTCTCCATACACCTCTTCAGCCACTATTGAAGGTCACTCCACATGCTTCTGTGCTCAGCGCTGAAACCCGCTCCCCCCGCCACTTCACCTTTGTCACTTTCCACTAAAAAAAGTGAGTGAATGGACTGCCATACTTTATAGTGCTGCGTCAAAAGAGGCGGAGTAGGGGAGAAAATTCAATTTTTTGGGACCGGCATCAGGGGGTGGGGATATGACGTGCTGGAGGAAGCAGGCTACCCATTGGCCGAGCGAGGCGTCAGTCCTGCGTGCTGCTGCAGACAGACAGGCCACTCGATGAATATGGATGAGAGCAGTGAAAAGGGTGATGCGGCAGGGAAGACCCCCCCCTTCAAACCGATGCAGGCTTGAACAATGCGTGCCGTCTTTCACTGAAAACACCGAGAGCCTGCATTAGCATTTTCTTGGACAATTGAGGCTCTGGCCAGCTGCAGGCATGGCTCGGATGCTGCGGTGAAATCTCTTTTTCTGCACCCACTGATGAATTAGACCTCGGTGAAAAAGGTCGACTGGCCGCATTCCTCAACACTACCATTGCACCTATGCCTAGGCTAATGTTAAGATCCCATTTAGAGATTGTGTCCCGGCATTGATGGCGATCTGACAGAGGACTTGAGAAGCAGCAGATCTCAGAATGGGTAAGCTTCAAACTCTTTTTGTCTGACTTGTTGAATTGATCCATCGTGCTAGACTACGTGCAATTTTACACACCGAGAGCTCATTTGTTCATTATTGCTCATTTGAGTTCCGTCGTCCTTGCTGGCTGTCAGGAGCAGGTTAGTCCATTGAAATGCAGAATGGGTACTTGGAGGGGTAGTGAGAAGGAGGGAGGACGGTCACAAGGCATTTCCTTCTGACCCACCCCCCTCGAGTGACTTAACTAAACACATTTGGCTCAAAGTCCACGTCTCCAAGCCATCCTTCCAGCACTGGAAGCAGGGGTCTGAACTAACACCCCACTGGCTCAGCTTCCCAATGTGCCCCACTGCTCCCGTTCCCTGGCGGATTGCAGCAACAGATTGCCATGTTTACTCTACCACATGACGCCATTAAAACCTGTTACTGTGATCTCAGACACTAGGACAGAATTAATTATTGACTAATGACAGCAAACGTGGCTGTAAGGGCGATGGAGAGAATCTTAGTGGCTTCCTCCCCTGCTGGGTTTACTCTGGCTGAAGATGAGCAGAAAGTTACGCAGTGGGTTTGGGCTTGTCTGTCAACAACAGGTCGTTGGATGTTTGGATCCTGCAATCAGCATCATTCAAATGAATTTCTTTGTGTGGCTACGGTAGCCAATATTTGTGACAGGGTGATGGAGGGCTGAAAAGCTTTACAGCGACCATGTCAGTCATGAATCATGCTTATTTGTTCTCCAAGGTCATTTTATTGTTGCTCATTGTGAGAGAAGCAGGGGTGATTAGAGTGAGTTTTGCAAAGCATCCTTTTGTTCTCAGAAACACAACGTATTGACCAGCACCATGAGCTGTTCATCACGTTCATATGTGTCATTTCATATTAATGTAGCAGTCCTGGGAATTTGGACATCTCACACGAGTATGGACAATTAGGTGAAATTAACAGTCTTGGCATGGCAATCATGTGCATTTGTCAGAGCTGTTGGTTATGGGTGATGTGCACCACAACAAGCCTGTGTCTGAATGAAACATGAGGGGCATATTAATGCAATAAGAAGAAGTAACGTGTTGGCTGTGAAATCCCTTCATGTCACAGTGCCATGTTCATTCACATCTGATTCTAATGAGGGCATAACTGAGGCAACAGGTTGGTCCACCTCAATCCATCCATCCACCGTGCCGGTCAAGCTCCCACATTCGATACCCTCGGCTTGACACGGGACACAGCGATGTGGTGACAGACGCCGTGGTTTTGCCGTCAAAAAGCTATCTCGTCTCTGTGCTTGAAAATGCATCAGAAATCTCTTCAGACAAACATGGACAGTGCCTTTTTACATCTCTGCCCGCTCCAGTGACGTCACCCTTGAGGCAGCTGAAAAAGGATCGAACATGACGTCATTGCATCCAAATCAGCATGCAAGGGAGATTATGTATCAGTGCTTTGGTATACTAAGTACGCACCTGTATCAAGTGTTTACTATGACGTCATTAGTATAATATCAGTAATTCACTGGGTAAACCCAGCTGTCACGCATCTATAAATACAGGATTTTTGATGCATTGTTGGCAGGTTCTTTTATTACATCTGGGCCCCGGCTCAATACGTGGTTGATTTGCTTTTTACTAGATTACGCACTCAATATGATCGGGGCTTTCTTGGTCAGACACTTTGCCCGCTTTGGGGTTGATTAATTCTTAATTGCCACTGTAGGAAAATGAACTTCCCAAGCTAAAAGGGAAACGCGGGTTCGAAATTCTTCGAACTGACGTTCTGTCACTCACTGACTGCTACAAGCCAATATAAGCCACAGAAGCCCCTTCCAAAATGGAGGAGATTTAGACCATCTTGGCAGTATACCCTTTGAGCAAATCTGTGGGATTGGTTCCCATATGTTCTCCACGCGTCTGCTAATTACAAAGGCTCACTCTGTATTGGCATCCATGAACTGTATGGATAATGAGTTTGTTCTTTTTACAAGATACATTTTCAGATTCAGACTGAACTGCTCCTTCTACTTTTCTGTTGTTCATGTGTGAGAAATGATTCGTAACACTGGGTTTGGCTTTGAATTCAGTCAGAGGTTGCAAAAACTCCTTGAAAATAGATAAATTTAGACCTCTGCAAACTGGAAAGGAGGTCATCATTTACTCTACAAGAAATCTGGGACAGGACACAGAACATGTCACCGATCTCTGATAGAATGTGAATGTACTGAAGGCGACAAAGGCTCCAACTCAAAAGGCAAAATCTCCTTCTAGATCTTTCCTTCACCAGAGGAATACGGGAACTTGGTTATAATTTTTATGTGAAAGCTATTTTTTCTCACTATAATCTTTTTTTTTGGTGTATATAAAAACTGCGGAGCTGCTTTATAAGATGTGACCCTTTCCCGTTTTGTGTCTCTCTCCCCAGAGGAGGGTGAGTACTTCCTGAAGGTGCTGATCCCCAGCTATGCAGCCGGCTCTATAATTGGCAAGGGCGGCCAGACCATCGTACAACTGCAGAAAGAGACGGGTGCCACCATTAAGCTGTCCAAATCCAAAGACTTCTACCCAGGTAAGAATGAACACTCTGTAATTAAGATTGATGATCACAAAGGCTCATATACACGAGTCGTCTGACTCATCACCCGGCCAAAGGAGCAATGTCTTAGTGGGAGACTGATTTTGATATTTCCTCTTCCCAGGAATAATTGCACTACATTTTAATCACGCAGTAATCATGAACTCTTTGAACTTAATTATCCTTATGTCCTTGACAGTCTAAACATGCATGGAGATGTTACAGCGGTAGACAGTTGCAGACAATTCCAGACTTTCTTTGAATTTATAAAATTACGTTTTCACATTTTCCTACTGACAGCGATGTTGGAAATGAAAACAAGAAATGTGTGGTGGCAGTGCTGGGGCTATGACACAGGGCTGAGCGATAAAAAATACATCTCGATATTTTTAGGACTGAATGGCGATACATGATATGCGTTTGATATATGGTCCAAGTGCAAGTATGTGTGCTCTATTAACACGACAAAAAGAAATTGTAAAAGTCTTTTTAATACTTTTGTTTTTCGACCAGGAGCTGCTACAGTTTTTAAGAAATCGTTTTGTAAAATCATTTTCTATATTCCTTCTTGATGTTTGAACTCTACAAGGTCACCAGCAGCCCATAGGGTTAGGGTTTGTTGAATGTTGCCTCCTTTCTATAGATAATCTCCTTATTTGGAACACCCAAGAGGAAAAAGATTTTCACAAAAAAACTGCAATGCCAAAATGATTTTATAAGACTTCGTTAACATCTTCAAATTTTGGAATATTTGCTTATTTGGCATGTGGCAAAAACACAAATCAAACCTAGCCCTAGCCTGATTGCAGGTGACTTGATGGATGTTTAAAGGATTTATTTTTAATTGTCTAAACTGTCAGGGATTTTTCTGTTTCTTTTAAGTGGGGCTGTATCAGATTCTGATGCACAGTTAGTGTGTCGATGGCAGGGGCATGGACTAGAGCAGGAACTAAATCTTTGTACTGGTAAAGATACTGCCATACGTATTTTGGCTTTAGTCTATTAAAAGAATCAATAACAGTTTTAGTGTATATCTCGAAAAGCTTCACAGTTTAACAGAGGTTAAGCTGTTAAATTCATAAAACATGGGAGCTGATTGTTTGCTGTTGCCTCACCTTGTGTGACTTTGGTCTTTTGAAGGGTTAATTTGTATCCAAATGCATAAAAAACACAAGTCACTCCAGCAACCCATGTTTTCTGTGAGGTAAGAATAGTTATTTATTCTTCAGTGATGTCCACTGGCTACTTTGAGTTATTTCTTATTGTGGGAGCAGCGCTGTGTCTCCCTGATTGCTACAGGAGAACTTTTTGAGTGAAGTTAAAGTGCAGAGAGATACTGAAGAGTGCAGTGAGACGAGAGCTTTACTGTAGAAAATGTTTTATGTAATGCAACATAAAACGTCTAATATTGTCCCATAAAGGCAGATTTTAAAAGTCTGCCTTTAAAAGTCTTGCGTGTCCCCAGAATAAAATTCAAATTTCAGCCCAACATACTAAACAGATGGTAGTTTGTTTTGTTTTTTTGGTTTGTGTTTTTAAAATAGCTATTTCGGTTTCTGTAGACTTACATTGTACCGGAACAGCTGCTGCACCTGTCCCTTTCAGGAAGATGTCTGTGAATGACAGAGAGGAGCAGACAATAGGAGCAGTGCAGTCGGTTAGTAGACGACATGGCTGCTGATACAAGCCTGAATGAAACAGTCCACGGCTTCTTTCTCCCCGAACGATAACTTAACATGTAAATACAGCCGAATTCTTAGTGCAGGCTTTTTCTTGTATGTGAATAAGTAGTTTGTCAGATAGTGTTACAGTTACAAAATCCAGATTTTAGCAGTGCAGAGCAGCATGTCTTGAATGTGTTAGGTTACGGGCCACCTTTGATTCAATATTTCATAGTAGTTAAGAAAAAAAATGACCATGAAAATAGACTTTTTGTGAGTTCAGTTGTATTAAAATTCAGTATAAGTAAGGATCAAGAGTAGAGAGAAGCAAACAGCAGACGCACATAAAGTACCATCACATCATAGTAACACACCCCCACTAGTTCTCTATTTGTTGTAAATTGCTCCTTAAACTTTGTACAGTTCAGGGTCATCCTTTATTTCATTTTCCCTAGAGCGCTAACCTGTGCACATACAGTCAAAGCTAATAATTACATTAAACTCTCATGCCACATTAGACCCACGAAGCAACAACGGGGTTGTCCTGTTCCTGTGGAGACGGGTTTTCAGGTGACGGGAAAACATGAAAGTGTCAGCTTATTTGCTGGCTATTTTAATTTTCATTATTTTATTTGCTGTCACAGATCCTTTAAAAAAAATTACTGGAGGGATCCATTCACCATACTGGTCAAGCCCCCAGACTCCGTGGCTTATCTCATGCTATACTTGAAAATGTATCAGAAATCTTTTCATATAAACATGGACAGTATTGGATGTAGGGCCTTTGGGTTTGTGCTATGTAAGGAAAAAAAATTTTTCAGCGACATCTGGTTGCTTTAACCAGGGAGAATGGCTTCAGGTCCTGGTCTAACAAAAGCGTAAGCCCCCAAAACACTTTAAGTACACCCTACAGTTAAACTGATTGTAATCTCTGTTGATCAAAATATGCTTTGTTGCTGACTGTCCAACACGGTAAATGTAGCCATCCCTGTTAGCAGCAGGCTATGATACTCCACTTTCACTTACCCCAGAAAAAGTAAAGAGTGAGTGGGCAGCACTATGAACGAATTTTAGCTCAGCTGCTATTGGTTACTTATTCTCTTTGCAGAAAAAAGAGAAGATTCTTATTGGCTTGTAACATTTGACGGTGGTCTTGTTGCCAGGGTCCTAGAAGAATGCTGACATTAGATGATTTGAGACTTCAGAAATCTCATAGCACTATAAAACGCATTTTCATGACATTGAACCTTTTTAAAATATCAATATCTTGCCCAGCTCTGTTATTGCAGGGAACCAAAGTCCCCTTTCTGGGAGGTGAACCCGGTTCAACAGATGCCCAGCTTTTTCGTATTCAGTGCGGTTACATAGCTAGCAGTTTGCGGATTTATTTGTGATATGTACTTATATCATTGCAATACATGAACTGTCTCACACTTCTGGAAAAATTATGCAGGGCTGCCATCTTGTTCGCCTCCTCTGAAATGCAAGTGCAAATGCTGTGCTGCAGAGGAGATGCATCCAAAGCATTAGCTGTGTTGGAGGGTGTCACTCAGATCAGGAGACGGATGCCCGTGCAGCTCACTGACCCCTATCATACGAAGGTCAAAGCTGAACCATCTTATCCTCCAAACACAAAACGGCTGAGTTGTAGAGGAGTCTGGCTGTTTGTCCTTCATGCCTCAGAGGACACTTCAACCTGCTGAAAAATAACAGGTGCTTAGCGTCTTGCTGCTCATTAGGTCCAGATGTTTTCTGTGATATCTGATGCAAGCAAATAATCCCTGTGTAGGAGTGTACTTTTAGTTTAGATGTATTGAAGAGCAAATTACCTCTTTTGATGGGAAATGTAGGTGCCACACATATGTAGATTTGTGAGAAATACTCCAGATGTGTTCACATTGGATTTACAGACAGTTCTCAAGTTGCTTTTAGCAACTACTACATGCTATCCTCAAAAAACTAGCACTGGCACAAGATGTTACTTTGCATAATAACAGGTACTGTAAGGACTGACCAGTGACCTTTAAAGTGACATTTGTAAAAAACGTAAATATTTCCCTTTCTTTAATTAATTAATTATTTAATTTTATTTTATTTGAACTTTATCTATTTATAACTTGTTCTGGCCATGTTGTCAAGCTTAAGTCGATATAGCATTGTGTATTTTAAAGGAGAAAGAAAAATAAAATCCTACTGTGGTACATATATATTTGACAGAATTAACAAAAAGTGTGGCAGTAGGGCAATTTTCCTAAAGTTTTGAACACTGATATATCATTGCATTAGCTTTTTTGCTTGGTGACAGCAGGATCATCACAAAGTATATCCTTCCTTTAATTTAACTACACGGTATCGTTTGAATGCGGCCTGTTCCTCTGGGACTTGGATGTGATATATTGGACGTACTGGACTGCGGCAAAGAATTACTGAATGCTGGGGGAGAGGAGAAGGAGGATGTGTTTAGGAAATATTTTTCCTGTACTTTTTCGTCCACCGTGTTTCTGTTAACCACGGTGAAAGGATACATGTTTGGAGGTCTTGGCTTGAAATTCTCAACAAAGGAGGCCAGCCATTTTGAGGGAATGGATTACAGCTACTACTCTAGCACTGGAACAAATGAAAGGCGTGATATGTATATCCTTATTTCCCGCTTGGACTCTGGATGTGCTCATAGGCCACCACCTGCTCTGCCCATCCCCCTACTCATTATTGTGTTGAGTGAGAAGAAGAGTTCAGGGAGAGGGTGCTGGCAAGGATTTGATTGGGTGGTTGTTCTGGCCCACACAAGTAAAATTAGGACTGCTACTGTACACTATACATTTGAGAGCGCTGCTTTCGAAGTAGCCTGTGGAGACTAAACGTTGCTGATTTAAGTCTTCTGGCTTGCTAAACTTATGGGCCACATCTGTTTGACCGTCAGTGATGAATCTGCTGCGTTTTGGGTTAGCGTAGCATGCTAATGCCATTGCACATGGTTCACATCCTCGTTGCTCAACCAGCAGACTGAGCTCGCTCACAACACTCAAAACAGCAAAATTGCATCCTAAAGAAATCACAACAACCAGTGCAGCCATTTTCTTCTGCAGTCTTCTCTGTAGTGGTTCTCACCCTCCCCACATCACCCACCCATCAGTGGACAACTTCAAACCGTGAATTCAGTGGTCTTGATGGGGATCTGTACAACTGGGCCCTGCTGTGGCCGACTGTGATGGATGACCGGAGATAGTGAAGGGTGTGGATGATGCATGATTGTATGTGAGCGTGGGGACAGCAGGGCAGGCCCAGAAATAGCCTATTTCAATCTCTCTCTGTGGACTTGACCCCTCCCAGCTGCACCCGAGCTTCTCCAGCACACGCCAAGTTTCCCCTTCCCTCCTCTCCACACACTGTTCTGCTCAGATTTGGTTCCTGGTAGTCGGGACAGTTCGCGCCAGATACCATGACATAATTCTTTAGCTAAACTTTTGGAGGCATGCTCACTTTTTAAAGCATGAATGCTGACTCTTTTATGACCTGCATCAGCCTCATCTGAGGTGTTCCTTGATTGTATTACTGAAGCCTGTATAAATGTTGTACAGTATGCATTCAGCACACATACATCTCTACTTGCACCTTCTTACACACACACACAGACACACACATAAGCCACTGCAAAGCGATCCGTGGGAGTTTGGTATTTGAGCATAAACGTAGAACCAAATTTCAACCCTTTACTTTGTGCAGTTGGCATTCAGCCAGCATCTTACTTTGTACAGCACAGAACAGATGAGTTGTCGTGATGTCACTGGAGTAGAGAGGGCGTATGTTTTTCATTGTCTAATCATAAAATATCGTGACCTCATGCTGGAAACCACCACTATTCCACAGGGTATAAGATGAGGTCTTTTCTTCAAAGAGGAGCAGACAAAGAAACCGCATTAAAGTAAACTTTGTGTTTTACCATCTGTGTGCATCACATACTCATGCACCCATATGGACAGTGTCACTATAGGTGAGGATTTCAAACTGATTAAAACTGAAACTTTTCCCAGATTTATGGCTGTGCCTCCAGTGACTCAGAATCGTGTGCTATTGTGTCTGTGCTGTTCTACTTTCTGGTGCTAATATGATGCAGAGAGCAAGATGACCTGAGCTGGGTCCAATACAGGGTGTATCATTGCATTAAAAAACACACACACACACACACAGTCACTGCTGTTCTTAGTGATTGACAAAGTTCAGTTGATTAAAAGGACACTAGTTTTACACTCAGAGGTCAGCTTACTACAGAGGCCCCACCCCCTGTTGTCGAGGGAAAAGAGCTGTGTGTAAATTTGTACACATGGCTTAATAAACCGTGAGTAGAAATTTCCATCCACACAGTCTGCACACAGATTTACAAATGACTTCTTTCTTCACAGGACTTCTATGCAAGCCTCAAACTGAAAGTTTGGTTTTGGAATGAAGAGCAAAGTACACACAATGTTACACCACGAAAGCTGTGAAACACCCAGAGCAAAACTAATACTAAACATTATAATCTAGTATTAAACCCAAGGAAAAAAGACATGAAGTACAAATAAAATGATATGGCTTCATGTATTTTTTTTGTTGTACCTAAATTTTAAATCTAGAAACCAGTGTCAGTCAGGGTTGTAGAGGTGGAATTAATCTTTGACCTCTCATCCATTAACCTCCTAGGACCTGGTGTCCACATATGTGGACATCCCATTTTGGGTTGTCTAAACCAAAATACTAAATTTTGCTCTACAAGGGCCTGATATCCTCTTACGAGGACATTATACTGCCACTGTTCTATCGAAATTTAAAACGAATGTCCTCATATGTGGATCTGATTTTTCTCAGAAACAAAAATCAGGTAAAAAAAAAAAAAAATCACGTAATTCTTTGTTTTTACATTCAACAGGTCCCAATCAGCCCAAATAGCAAAGAAAAATTAAAAATGCCATGAAAGAGTTTGGGTCTTAGGAGGTAATGTGGTTCCGACCGGGTTCTGTCTTTTGAGTAACACAAGCAGCAGTTAAGGTAATGGATGCTGTAAATCTGCCTCTGTAATTCAATCATTGCTGATTCATTTATTTATTTATTTATTTTTTGTAGCCCCTCCCAAAGCCACTGGTTCGAAGCTTCGGCCCTACATGTGACGCTGGTGCCAGGTTTTTGGCACCAGTCTTTTTTTTTTTTTTTTTTGGTGGAAGTATGTGGAACTGGTCTTAGATTGGACACTGGTACAACTGAAGGATCTTGTTATATTGTAAGGTCAGGTATTGTTAGACCTCGACTTCGACCTCGACCTTGACTTGACTGTAATACACTACAATTTGTGCTACATTAGCAGTTGGTCTAGTCACTTGTTAGTGGCCTTATTTATTTGACAGTACGCTGAAAGGTAATTTCTTTTTGAATCTCGTTCTGAGGAAATTTATTAAGAAAGGGCCAGTTTCTGCTACCAGCAAATACCATACTTTCTTAATGTTTGTACTTTTATTTTTTGAGTCATGTGACTTGGTGCTTTTCACTTTACGTGTACCTTTGGCTGCCTTTGCTCTTCAAACCCTTTTACCATTGGATTGTTTATTTATACAGTGTATTTGGAATACATGTTTAACTAGCAGCTTGGATTCTAGTAGAATAGTTTGCATAATTTACAGTTTGAAAAATCCATGACACCATTAAACTCTCCCTTTAAGCTAGTGGTTCTTAAACAGTGTAGGCACCACTGGTTTGGCGGAGAACTGCTGGAGATGAGGCTCTATTTGCATTATGTGAAAAATATGCAGTAAAACTAAGGCAAATGAATGTGATCTGTTTAGGGAACAAGAGTTTTCTTTTGGTATCCACGAACCTCAGTTTAAGTGAAAGAGACCTTGGATCCTTTTTCAATAATCGAGAAGACATTTTCGGTGTTTTTTTTTTTTTTTTAAAGGTTCTGAAATGGAGCATGCCACTGCTTTAAGCCAGCGTTCTCCTGATTAGCTTCCTATTGCAAACAAAAGGGTGGGGCAGCAGGTGTGTGGGGTTCCTGTTGTCACACCTAGTGCTGATATGACCATATTTGGAATAGCTGCTCTTCATGAAATCAGACAGAAGTAGAATAATCCTGACATGCATTGACAGTAACAAAAGAATCATCTGGCTTATTCTGTAAAAGCCTCCACATTTCAAGGAAATTTCTGTTTAGTTTTAAACCACTGCAGTCTTTAAATCCCTGTCGGTAAACAGTAAAATTCCAGGTGTCTTTAAATTCAACACAAACATTAGAAGTTTCATTACTACTCTCCTCAATGATCTTTTTCTTACAGAAATCCCATTAGTGACAGTGAGAAAGAAGGACGACTCGTCTTATAGTGTCCTAGAACCCAGTGCATAAAGCTAATTGGTGTCTAATTTAGTTGCTTATGTCGTTGTGCTGAATGTGTTTACTGTTTACTTTTTTAAAAGATTGACAGTGGGATTGGCTGAAACTTTTGGTCAGGCAAAGATGGAATATTTGTGGATATCAATGGCGGATTACAAAAAGATCCCCGCATTTAAAATCAGTGTTTACATTTTGGAGAGGCATGCCATGTTGCAACAACATGGCATGAATATATTCAGCATGGAGCTTTCCAACAAAGAATTTTCAGCTCAATTTGTAGTGTGAACAATTACTTGGAAAATCTGCTGATGTGATGACAGTAATTATGGGTGATATTTTATGCGTGGCAGGCTAAGAGTCTAAATAAATCAGGCAAACAATTTGGACAGGCTAATGCAGATGTGTATTCTCTGTCAACTAGAGAGAAACTTTGAAACTTCCTTACTTTAGGATCGAGGTAGAAGACCCAAGTCACTGGTCTCGTGGGGAAAGCTGAAGACTGAGATGTTTGATCTCTGGGGCACTGACACATTTCTCTCCGTTGCTGCAAACAGGCAGCCGATCTTACTCTGTGACTCAAAAGTAGAGCTTTTCTTACAACACTGTCATCTGATGCACACAATCGAGGATGTGAAAAGGGTGGAGAAAAAAAATTCAGTTAGTTTCACATCCTCCGTGTAGTGACTCATTAGTGACAAAAGTTATAGTAACACATCATGAGATGTGCTCTTTGCTAAAACAATCCTATTGATACAGGAGCAGAATTGTCAGTTTGTGAAAACCTTTGTAAAAGCAGAGACGTTTAACTGATAACTACTGTAGCAAGCAAAGCAGAAGGACCTCTTCAGCATTTAATGCAGAAACAACAAAGACTCAGGGCAACGTATCTTCTAAAGATGCGTTACATCACTTAAGATGGCCTAGTTTATGGGGGTTTTTTTCAAGGAATGAGGTTGCTCAGCCTAAAAAATTATAATAAGTCAGGCTAAGGTGAATTTATTGAAGTCGCTGTTCTGTGTGGGTGTGATTCAATTTTGCACACTTACTGGTTCCTGGGATTTTGTCCTTGTTGTTTGTATCCTGACTGCATATGAAAGTTCAATTCATACACAAGAATTAATCTTTTTACCATTTCCTCCAGCCTACTTGCTATTAATAAACGTGATAGAGAAATGGAAGCAATTAGGCTTAATAGGAAATAACACCCACTGTTCAGGCACAGATTCATTTTCAAATGGCTGGGCTTTTTAGATTTCCCCAATGCAGCATATATCTAGAAAGTATCATGTGTTTTATATAATGAATGATATCCATTATCATTATGAAATATTGCTAATAGTGTTCTGTGATTCATGTGCTGACATAAGATTCTGCAGCCAGCGAAGCACTTGCACGCACAAGCTGCAGTCTGTCACTTTGTTATTTCATGAAGGACAGGCAGGTGCAGCAAAACACTAAGAGATGCCAAATGAGCTTTTGTTGCCACTGGTGCTAATATACTATAACTGTGTGAAAAAGTAAGGCGGGAGTTAAAAGAGTAAGAGTACAATGATTGTGAAATTTAGCTTATTCCTGTTTTTGTGTGTGGAGAACAAAAACAAAAATCGACCTACTCTACCTTCTGAGCCACAGTCACCTCATTTGACAGACATGCTAACTAAATGTTTTTAGATATGACTTGGTGGTTGATGACCTGTGATATGGAAACTGCTGCACAGTTTATCTGCCCTTTGGACCTCTGTCAAAATCCAGACACACCTGTGATTTCATTGACATGGTGTCAGTTAGTTTGGAGTTGACTCAAGAGTGAAAGTTCAGTAAATCTCTGAATGGGTTAAGTGTTTGCGTTTCTCCTGATGAGAATAACACTGTCAATTGTCTGACCAATAAGAATTAAGTTGGATGAGAGGATATCAACAATCCAGTCGATTCTGAGACTGCAGCCTTAGGAAGTAAATTAACTCTGACGTAATATGGGCTGGTATAGGTGGTTGATCGATGTATACACGCCTAATAAAATGTACAAGGACCAGTCTCCAGCAGTTTTATTCAATGTTCTGCTTACATGATACAGTACTGAATGTCTGTTAAAAGAACCCAAAAAGAAACAAAGGAAATAAAGACTAGTGCAGTACAGGTGAACTTTTACCCAATTAGTTTTTCTTGATATGCTTGGATTGACCTATTGACTGTCTAAATCCATTATTTGACATGTCTGTGGCATGAAGCTGATAACAAGTATTTTCTAAATCGCTGGAGGACGGATGCAGATGTATGTACGAAATATTGAAATTTGAAATGCAATCAAAGATGGAAATGCCAACCATGAGGAGGAACAAGACTCTTCAGCTGTTCCTATCAGTTGGTAGTGGGTCATGTTGCTTTCACTGTTTACTCAAATGTAATCTTTATGTCAGGTCAGCAAAGGAAATTGAAAGACATTTCAATTTCAGCCAGAAAGCAGAAAAGATTGCAGGAGAGCAGAGCAGGAAGCTTGATACAAAAGGAAGAGTGTTTTAAAAATCGTGCAAGCGAGTATAAAGGACTCACTGTTGCATCACCTGTTTCCATGGCTCAGCCCCTTTACCATGGCAACGGAATGCCGGTTGGGTCATCAATGTGGGTGTAGAAAAAAGTCCAGAGGAAGATCAACTGTGTGTTTAGTCTATTAGAGCTGCAAGGCAAGGACAAGCTGAGTGTTACAGCACTGAGAGTATTACATCATTCAAGAGGAATCCTTCTCCCCCCTATGGCTTGCTAACCAAGCACGGATGGCTCAGTCTTTCAGCTGTTTCTCTATTAATTGGATAAATGGAGGAAGCGAGCAATAGCTTAGTAATTGGGTGTCTTTGTGATATGTCAAAGAGCAGTGTTCATTGCCAAGACATCTTAACATAAATGCAGAGTTTAGTCCAGTCCCTACCAAATCCCTTAAATCTGCTTGCCAAGTACCCGCTCAGAGCATGTTAGAGTAACCATTCTGCTGTGTTTGTCCTATCCTGCTCTCTCGTAACAGGAACAACAGAACGAGTCTGTCTGATACAGGGTACGGTCGAAGCCCTCAATGGTGTCCACAACTTCATTGCGGAGAAAGTTCGCGAGATGCCCCAGAGCGCCCAGAAACCAGAACCAGTCAGCATACTGCAGCCACAGACCACAGTCAACCCCGACCGAGTCAAACAGGTGAGATCCTAGGCAGTTAGTGGGGTCATTAGGGTGTGTGTTCACTATGTGATAGTAACAGTTCATTTCCAGAACACCTCGTTTATTAGTTGTCAGTCATAGTTGTGCTCTGGGCCATGACCCACAGTCTGGCAGGGTCAGGAAAATGTGAGGGTATATGGTTATTTTTACCTCCAGTCTTTTATAGCTAGACAGAGCCGTGTGGCAGCTGCAGGCTAAACCCCTGGGATTAACAAATCGCTGAGTAAAGCGGGGGCTGGTATAGTACTCTGACTCACTGAGAGACATCCCTCTTTCTGTCAGCCATTTGAGGCATCATATATTCCTCATGTTATCTTTTATTGCTACCAAAGTCTTTCTGTTTCTCTACAGGCTAAACTGATTGTGCCCAATAGCACAGCTGGGCTGATCATTGGCAAGGGTGGAGCCACAGTGAAAGCGGTGATGGAGCAGTCAGGGGCTTGGG
>VUQG01008791.1:5673-18356 GCA_015106755.1 Etia nguti | reverse complement strand
TTGCACTATTATGTTCTGGCACATGTTGTTATTACATGACTTGATTAAGGTACACATTAGGCTGATATCTGGGGCCAGAGCTGAAACTGTTCTGGGCCAGCACAGGGCCAGCACAGGGCCAGCAGTGTGTCTACAACTGGCCCATGGCTGCACACAACTTACACATGGCCCACATACCACAAAGAATGACGGCCCTTTGGTGGCCCAGATCAGGTTTGCCAGAGGTAATCCACACATGGGCCAGCACAGGACCACCAGTGTGTCTGAAACTGGCCTTGTGCTGGCCCATGTGTGGGCCACATCTGGCAAACCAGATCTGGGCCACCAAAGGGCCGTCATTCTTTGCGGTATGTGGGCCATGTCTAAGCACATTGTTTGGGCCAGATCCGGGCCATACCAATTTTGCTATGTGGGTAATTTCTTTAAATAGTCTAGCTCTCCAGGCTTCTTGAAGGACATTCAAAGCTCTTCTTTGGATGTTGGCTGCCTTTTGTTCTTTTCTCTGTTAAAATGATCCAAAACTGCTTCAAAAATATTGAGTTGCAGACTCTGGGGAGCCCAGTCTATGACTGACAGTGTTACACTGTGTGTTTTTTTTAATCTATGCTTTTGCTGCATTGGCAGTGTATTTGAGATCATTGCCATGCTGAAAATTGTCAATCAGATGTTTTCCAGATAGTACTGCATGATAGATTCACATCTGACAATACCATTCCCAACACCACTGGCTGAATTGCAGCCACAAACCATGACAGAGTCTTGACTGAGTTTTAAAGGTTTAAAGAACACTGTAGACACTCTCACTGGTGTACCTCTCCCATGACCTCCTCTGGACATAGTGATGATGATTTGAACAAAAAATTTCTAATTTGGATTCATCACTCCATAAGATCTGTTGATTTTCAGTCCAGTTCTTATGTAACTTGGCATACCTCAGCCTGTTCTTCCTGTTTGCCTTGGTTAAGAAAGGCTTTTTGACAGCCACCCATCCACTGGGACCATTTCTGACAAGGTCTCAGCAAACAGTAGATGGACCAACTGAAGGGCCAGATGCATGTGTCAGTTCTGCTGGATTTCTTCCTACTTCTTAATGTCCTTCAGATATTGTTCACCTGCTGTAGATATTTTTTAGGCCTGCTACTTCTTCTTTCTTCTCCATTTGTCCAATTTCCCTCTATTTTAAGGACACACTGGACACCATGGTGAGATATGTCACGTTTTCAGCTAATAGCTCTTTGGGATTTGCTTTGTTGATGGCAAAATTCTAGTTAGTTTGCATTGACTTTGACATTTTTCATAGATTCCACTAAAGAAATGGGGACAGATTATATGTTTGTGTGACAGGCTTCTGGTAACAACATGCATAAAGATACAATTTAAAATAATTCTTTGGTAAGTTGTCTGTTAGGTATACTGCCTTTTTAAAAAAATCATTCATAGGTCTGCGTTAAGTGGTACAAGCTTACTTCTGGTCTTGTCTGTTCTTTGCAACTTCTATCCCACTTAACTCATAATGTCATTTCTGTCAAGTAATGAAACCAATTTAAAAAATCCTCTAGTGTTGGCTAATTAAATATAAACATATAACCTGTGTCTTTCCTTTTACCATACTTCTTACGCATAAGACTAATGAATATAACATACTATATTAATTCATTGTTATATTCATGACATATAACAGTATGTCATGAATATAACACACTGTGCATGAGGTATATTATTGGAGTCATCCTACCAACTCATTATGTTGCATTGTAAATATCAGATCCTATCTTTTACATCAGTTTTTTTTTCTGCATGTATTTATTTAAAATATATATACAAACATCTGTAAACAGTCTCTTGTGTTTGTGTCGTTTATTTCTGTTTTGATCATTTTCTTTGTTTAGTCGTTTCAGCCCTTCAGAGGGCTGCAGATTAGTTCATTTTCTAACACCCATGTAACAACGCTTTGATGCATTTTCCCAATACATGAATAACAAAAGGATATTAATAATGATCTAAATATAGCTTCCCGCTCGGGGCTAAAGCACAACCTTTTGACTAAGTTTTAATTCACATTTTAATGTCCTCAGTATTTCAATTTTTTTGGTTAGGTTCCCATAACAGCTTTTTGTATGTAAAATCAGAAATGTTTACTTTGACAAACCACTGACAAACCATATTTCTTGATGAGCACCTCTGTAAATTGGCCATAACAAACCTAGTTAGTGTTCAATAAATAACTTTACTAATAGCTCAAAAAGATTAATGTTATGAAGTGATGTTGTCATTTAAGAACACCCCCCCCCCCCAATTAATTATCTAGAGAAGAGAAAATAATAAAATTAAGAATTGATATAAAGGCAAAAGATGAAATAAACTGCTTTTTATTATGAGAACACCAGAATGCACACTACATGACAGTAAACGTGTTTACAGGCATTTATCTGTTGCACAGATCAGTTGAGCAGCAAGTGGCAGATGATACACTGGGCTGATTCATTATCCTGCAGTCATTTGACTTCATGCAACCTTTGAAATATCTGGGAGCTGTGGAAACAAGGAAAACAAGATGGTATGAAATCATCTATTGTAACGGATTTGATTTTTTTCTTTTTTTTCCTGCACAGTAAACCAAATGAGGATTTTTACTTACTAGATCCTGCATAAATGATGGCACTGGTGCAGACATTGTTAGAGCCATAGCAGGTCTCCACAGAGGTTAAGCAGTGCCGCAGACCTCCACTGTAACACTTCAGAGCTTCACCTGGAAAAAGAAACCAGATGGGTTTAATAGTAAAGCATTCACAAAGCCGCAATTATACCTCTGAAACCTAAAAAAACCCAAAAACGATATCTAATTCAAAGTGAACAGTTGCAGAGCTTCTCAAGCCTCACTTGTTTCACGGGCAGATGTCTGATATAGAAAATAGCTTTTAAACAGGCTGCAGCTTAACTCACTCTGGCTGATGACCAGCAAAACCAAAACAGCAACAATCACAGTCTTCATGTCTTCACGAAGCCTCGCCTCACTGCACCAATCTCTGTATGAAAAAAAGGAATAAATGTGAGAAGATCAAACTCTTTAAGCTCCTCCACAATCCACATATTGAAGGACAAACACATCCCACCTGATGAATGATCCTTCTGTAGAGTTATTCCTCAAATGTGTGTTTCAGCTGGGTTTCCATCCTCTTTTTTTTATTTTTTATTCCTCTTTTTTTATGCAATTGATGCAAATTCAGTGTATCATTAACTCATAACTTCATGTGGGTTTTTGCACAAACACAGAGTGAAATATCAAGATCAGACTGTGACGCTGAAAAAACACACTGTGCCACCACTTGACTCATCAAGAGAATGTGCAAATATATTTGCACACCAATTGTTCTGTTTGTAAAAGCAACATATGCAGCGCTAAGTAACAACATGATGTGAGGACACGTATAAAGAACAATCAGCCAATTCTCCTGACCTGTTGTGTAATTGTTGCATTGCTTTTGCATAGTCAGTGTAATATTACCTTGAACATCTTTACCTGGTTGTTCCTCATCTGGGTGACTTATCAAGGCCAAACGTGGTGGGTGGTGGGAAAACACACACTAACGCAACTTATAGGGAATGCACAATATGGTGTTGAAGGAATTGTGTCATATTCTGATGTTTTCCAACAGATTTTCCTGTTAAACAACCTTTGCTTGTGTTGGAAAGTGTAAGTAATGAGTTAATAATAATAACCAAATTTACATTAAAATGTAGATATGAAGTGTTCCAACCAGTAAAGAGGAGTATTTTTTGCTTATTATCTTGTCTGGGAAGTTTCATCAACAGCTCCTTTCGAAAAATACAACTATTGTACATTCACTTATATAATCAAATTGAGTGGCGAGTAAGGATGAGGATAAACTAGCGCTCACCAAAAACCTGCCGCATTCAAAGGCCCTAATGAGACGCACAGCAGCTGCACATCCTCTTCTTTTAAGAAAGCATGGTGCTGACTTTGTGTTCTTCTGTGCTCGTTTGAAATTTTATTCAACTTGTGGACACATTTGTGTTTCTAAAAAAGTTTTTTCCTCTTTAATCCTTTCTTCAAAGTTATCAAACATGAAGCCGTTTGTTTCAAAGCTGAATTGCTGCAGCCCTCTCGTTTCTCGTTTTGTTAAACTCGGGGGTGCAAATTTTACTTAATTTTTTAAGTAATAATCAGACAAGACAATCATCACATTTCCAGAGTAATAATAAAATAAACTAAACAAATACAGGGATGTGTATTAATTGTGAGTTTTGGTGTTTTTCAGGTATCAGTAATAATCACCTAATAACTAAACAGGAAATGTTTGAGGAAAATCGTAACAACACGACTTTTCTTGGCATATAAAAGTCTTTATACTGATATATGTATGCAATACCATGAGATTTGAAAACCACAAATAACCTGTCAAATAACAGCAAAGCATCGTAATCCAAATCCAAGAAAATTCAGAGCTTTGCCTCAGTGAAAAATAATCCAGTTTCTGTCTTTTTCTTTTTTTTTTTCAAGCTTTGACACAAATAACCGGTAACTGTATTTTCTCCTTAAATAATTCCAAAGCAATTTTCCTTCCAAAAGCAAAGCTTATGCCGGTCTCCTGACTGCTGATATCTTATTGCAACTAAGCAGTCATATATAGCACACAGTATGCTGGTTATTCTGACATGTTCTCTGTCTCTGAAATATCATTTGCATAAACAGTGGTAAGTGTGACACAACAGCAAAGGACACAGTTGCACATTTTCTGCATATTTATTTTGTCAGCCAGAGAGAAATCATTCAAAAGTTCCTGAATACTCTGAATATTCTATAAGTGTCATAAGTTCCTCTTTTTGTCCCTCGGAGGCATTTATATTTCGTAAATTGAGACCAGTTTAAATATTTAATGGGACCCACTTTATTTTTTTCTTTAAAGCTAAATCTTTTAATTTATGTTTAAATTATGAGCAGCTATGGTGTGTTTATTGTAAATGCTTGAGGAAGATTTTTTTTCTTTTGCATTGTTTTGCTCTATTTAACGCTTTAGTGAGGAAAAATAGGAAATTTTGAAGGCGTTTTAAGACTGCTTTCAAAGGAGATACTAACATAATTATAACTGAAATATTAAGTAAGTACTGCGTACTGGTTGGTGGAGTTTAAATATTAGATACTTATTGTCAAAATATTCACAAAAAACCCAGAAGGCTGAACTGAGAGAGACATTCAATTAAAAACAATAAACAATCTACGCCGTCTGATGCACATACTCTACTTTCTACATGCAAAGTGAGGCATGTCTCATTTTTTTCCCTCTGTATCTTAAAACAGCAAATCATTCTGACCTGTCTGCCATGTAAATACAGCGCCTGTGTACACAATCAACTGGTTGTCATGTAGAATGCTTACACATTAATTTGGAAACCTTTTCCGTAGGAAAAAGAATAAATTACTTTACCATGCAAGGAGGTAACAGGTATTATCAACTGCAAGTTGCTCTGAAGATGTTGGAAAAAATATACAATATATATACTGGAACCCACTGTCGTGAGCTTTTTTCTTTTTTAGACACACTTCAGTAAAGCCAAAATAAAGCACAAAATACATGCTTTTGCATAGAAATTGTGTAAATTGCGAGGAGTTTGAGTAATAAGGGAGCATGGGAAGTAAAAGGTGAGGAAACAGAGCACACATTGACAGTCTCTGCCAGAGTCTCAGAAAACACTGTTGCATGAAGAAGTTGCATGTTAGAAATTTTGTGTTCGGTTCTGCTTTGTTCCAGTCTGCCGCTGAGATGTGGAAATATTAATCCGTGAGGTCCAGGCACCACGACTGCTCTGTGCTCTGAGTCTGAACACCGATGCTGGACCTTCGTGAAGATGCGCTTTCACTGTCCCTGCTTTCCAAAGAGCCTGTGTTCCCCAGCAGGCATTCCAGACTGGTGTGCTCCACCGCAGATGGGTCACCTAGTGGAAGATGGGGCTCAATAACATCAGATTGTAATGATCCTAAATCCACAGAACTGCCAAAAGGCTGGCATGGTAATGTGGGTGGAGAGGAAGAGACAGGGTGGAGAGAGGAGTTTGAATCCTTAATTTGGAAGATTGAGGTATCCTGGATCAGAGGGTGAGACGGCGGGGTGGACATCAGGACACACATGGCCTCATTTGAGGCTTTTAAAGGATTAAGGTTGGCGTAAGAACTGGGCGATGTGTCCAGCAGGCTGTGTGTGGACATTCCTGTAGGGACACTGGACAAAAGGCAAGAGTATTCATCACTATCACTGGGAGGCTGCAGGCACAAACTGGGCTGGGACTGACTGATGGTGGTCGAGCTAGCACCGAGGGGTCTGTTGTCTTCATGTCCAGCATGAGGTGGAAGGCCTGGACTTCCTCCATGGAAGCCTGGGCTGATGCTAAGAAGTGATGGGCTGGTCCACAGATGTGTAGTCATGCTCTCAGAGCTAGGACACGGGACAGATTTAGGAGAAGATTTTGCAGAGAGTGTCGGACAGGGGTTAGCAGGCGGGCTACAGGACTGAGGCCGCTGGTGGCTCTCTGTTGGGGTTTCAGCAGTTCCACTGCAGCTCCAGTGGCCAGTGGCTGGGGCACTTTGGTGGGAATAGTGGCTCCCGGGAACGTTATGGAGGTGGAAGGTTGAACCATGATTAAAAGGCATGCCGCTGTTGGAGGCTCTGGGAGAGTTGGACGCCATTTGGACACCACACGGATGGGAGGGGAAAGAGGCATTGTAGTGATGAAAAGATACGTGAGCCTGGAGGATGTGCATCATGTGGTGCAGGCTCTTGGTGAGCTCAGAGACTTCCTGGTTTAACGTGCCCATCTGTGTAGAGAGCGCTTACAGTTTACATGTGACATTTAAACAATCGCAACATATTCAATGTAGTAAAATTTTCAGGGGAAACATTAAGGTACCAAATGATAAGGTTCTATCGCTGCCAGTCCCTAGCAGATTAATAAATCAATCATCTTCTCTCTTTAAAGTTTTCTCTCAGGCTGATGTCCAGCTATAACTTTCTGATAACCTTCCAAGGACAATAAAATAGTTTAAATCCTCTCTTGAAGACATGTCTTCTAAAGCACTTGTGAAATCAAGGAAGAAGAGCAGGTAAGTGACCCTAGCAGGGAATAAAGTAGACAGAAAGCTAAGGATGTACAAAATGGAAATGGGGGACAGAAGGGCCACAAGTAGAGAGAGCTTGTCAACTATTTTTTAGATTGTCGAGTCAGCACTACCAGCCATCCTCTGCATTGCAGAAGTGCCCTGCTGATTAATTAATATTGACTTCAGACAGTACCCATCTGGATACTCCTGCTGCACCTGCTTTCGCTCTATTTACATTCAGATTAAGAGAGCAGGGGTAGACTGAGGTATAGGCCGACATCAAGTCCGCTTCATCTCACTTTATATTTTTCCTATAAATACACCAAGCACGCACATAGTAGATGAGATGCTAGAAATGTATCTCTGTAACAAAAAAAACTAAAGCTTGTGATTCTATAATTTTTGCTTTTTACATATAACATAAGATAAGATGGATTTTGTTTCTTAGTGATTCCTGTGTTTCATATTCAGTCACTACCAAAGACAGAATGTCTGATAATAAGAGGGAGTGCACAGAGCAAACTGCTCTGGATCTGTGAGAATTCACACTCAGGGCTACATTATACTCAGTACTATCAATTTTAATTTGGGCTAAGGGGCTGTAGCTCACCTGAAGGTTGAGTTGACTGATGCTCTGCCTGACCTCCTCCGTCTCCAGGAGCAGAGCAGGATTATTTTGTGTGGTGTCTGGAGAAACGAGGAGAAGAAAAATAGGAGTTTTAGCTCCCAGGAGGACTGATCAATTTTAATATAAAGCAAAATTATGTTGCATGACCCTAGTATGTGCCGATGGAAGTTATACATGCATATGTAACTATGTATGCTTAAATTTCTTTATAAATAAAACGTCATCAAAATTTCACTTAAATCCCCAAAATACAAACACATTTTTTTATGATGGAGAAAAATAAGTTATCCTTTGCTTTGAGTGTCTGGTGTGACCCTCTGACTCCCAGGAGTCACTGCAATTCAATGCCTTTGGTAACTTTTGATGAGGAATCTACCTGGAGGAAATTTAAGCTTCTCTTTCATCCACAAAACATAGTTTCAAACAGCTTTGTGGCGCAGACAGACAGCCCCGTTCTCTTTCCTTGCAGTGCTGCATGCACACCATTGTTGTTCACTGTTCTCCTGATGGTGGGCTCATAAACATGAACATCATTATTAGAAAGGACTTCAGCTACTTAGATGCCACCCATGGTTTCTTTGTGAGGGATTCTCTATTTGTACACCCCACAAAGATCTCGACTCGATTGACCAGTCGCTCCTCATTGTCCCCATGTTGAGACTGGAACACAGGGGAGGAAAGAGCTCCAAATCTTTTTTTTTTCTTAAAAATACTAAAGAGGAGCCGAGTCATGATTTTCATCCCACTGACTGAAAGCACCTCACTCTATTTTCACTTGCAAATTTCCAACTAATCCTAGAGGTTCACACACTTTCCCCATCAACAGGTATCTAATGTTTCCTTATTCTTCCTAAAAAAAAAGAGATCAAGTGATTTTTTTCATTTAATTTAGTCCTTCTTTTCTTCTTTTAAAACTTGAAAGAAAAAAGGATGATGTTTTAGGTTATAGTTTTGCACAAATTCACAAACTGTACATGCATTAATATACTGGTATCTGTCTGAGGTGGGTGGGATGTGTCAGTTGTAACAGCAGTTTTGTGAGGTGTATAGAGAATTTAATGTGCTGTTCTGCTGGAGTGTATAATGCATCACACATTTGGAACACCTTTTTATATTATGCAATCTAATACAGCTGCACATTGCATTGTATTACATAGTGCTTAACGTTATCCTGGTTTAGCAGCCTTTGTAGAAAGTGCTTTGGTTTTCTATATAACCTTGGTCTAGTATGATACTGTCCACAAGCAAGAAGATGATGATAGGCAGACAGGAATAACTGTCTGCAATCAAAACAGAAACTGGAGATCGCCAGAGAGGAACTAAAGAGATGCAAGTTGCAAGACTATGCTACCAAAGCACTCCCTTTAATAAGCAAATTAGCTGAATCTCTACTGAACTGAAACTGATAGTAATCCTAGGAGGAAAGCAACCATGCGTGGAGATTGAGGTCAGATGGCCAGAGCCCTGCTTTGACCTCAGTTGTCCTTTAACATGTTCTCTGACTCTGTGGACACCTGGCTGTCATTTCATTCTGCTGTGCTCTCATATTTCCCCTAAAGCAGGCAGACCTGCCTTGTGGTATCCACTATTTGAACTCCTAAGTTTACCTCCAGCCATCTGGCACCCAGGTGACCCTAGCAGCTCGTGGGTGGTTTGACTTACCTTGGGTGCTGCTGCTCTCTGAGCTGGCATTAGGCCCGCTGTGCTCCACGTTGAAATGGAACGTACTCCCGTTGTCTTCGATGCCATCTACAACCCTGGCGAGAGGGGTGAAGAGGAGGGAGACCGGAGTTAATGTAACAGTAGAGCTTTTTCAATTATCACTGGAGCCAAGAGACAACCGAGCGATGTGCCATGAGAGCTGCTGCTGGCAGATGCCCATGTGGGTTTGAACATGAAGACAGCAGCTCAAGTCTGGAGGGGTGGACACCTGAGCTCTGTGAACCAGCACTTACCCATATCTAGAACTTACTGGATGACTTAGGGATGCATTATGAATACAGATAGCTGGATCAGGAGTATAAGGTGTGATGGTTATGAAATGCGGTAACATCTGTTGAAATATGCAATGCAAATACACTCCATCTGCAGCTTTCTACTCAGTCCATTACTGCAACGCCTCATTCAGATGCTCTTAGAGATACTATGACTGTATTAAAACCAAGGTGACTATATAAACATTCAAGAAATCAGTGTGAAATTGTTTTGAAATAGAAGGAAAAACAATTTTATGCTCCTTATGTACCATCAAAACACACATAGAACAGTCATGAAGTACACATTTTAGTTACCCAGTACATATTATTATTAACTGCATTGAATTTTATGACATTAATTTAGCCTTTGTGTTTTTACTTATTTTCTGCTTCAGGACTGAAATTAAATATGACTAATACCTGGGACTAAGATCCGGTGGCCCAAAACAAGTGACAGTTGGAATGAGCAGCTTTGTAGGCTTTTGCTCAGCTCCTGACTCTCCCTCAGCTGCGGTCGAGGCCGTGCTCGGGGCTGAGACAGGAGTCGTGTGCTCTTTTTTCGAAGGTGGCTGAGGGGAGCTCTGTCCGAGGAAGCCACGGCTAAGGTTCGGCGAACGGCAGCGTCGCAGGGCATTGAACTGCCGCAACTCGTCCCCCAGGAGGTTCCCCAGGGAGGTGCGGCGAACGGGGCTGGTGAAGTTGGGCAGCAGGAGGTTGCGGCGGGAGCGCGTGGCTGGAGACAGGTGGAAGGAGTCGTCAGGGTCATCAGTCTTGGTTTCCACAATAGAAGGAAGCCTGGATTCCTGCACAAAAAGAAAATACAGTATGGAGAGTTAGCAACTAAGTTGTACACTCTCAAAATAGTCAAATAAAAACAGTAAAGTGATGGTAGTTAGGGAGGTTGTAGGATTGATTTGGTTTGTCTGCTTGTTAGCAAGATCAGTAAGAAGACCTATTTGCTTTTGGATGGTGTATTTCGATTTGCATTATAATTTTAACTGAAATGGGGCTTTGGCTTGATTTAGTTAACTAGTTAACTCTTTGAGTCACATCTGGATCTGGATCCATGAATTTTTGGAAGGCTTCTTAACTATTGGAGGTGAAACGCTGCCTGAGGGAAGCAAAGGACACCTACAGGAGGAACAGGAGGAAGGTGGAGCAGAAGTTGGAGAGGAACAATATGAGGGAGGTCTGGAATGGTGTGAAAACCATCACAGGCCACAACATCAAGAACAGCACAGGTGGTGGGGGTGGAGAAGGCAAACGAACTCAACAACTTCTTCAACAGGTTTGACCAGCCCACAATCCCCCCACCCTCACCCTCACCCTCACCGTCACCTTTACTACAGAGCCTTCTCCCTACTCTCCTACCTCCCTCGCTTCCCCCCCTCCCTGACACTATGACATCCCCCTCCTCCAACCCCCCTCAAAAAAAATCTGCCGCTTGTGAGTCCAAATTTTAGTTTATTTTCTCAAAATTTTGAGTCAATAATTTGACCTTAGGGTAGGTTTAGGGGTACAGGTAAGGGTCAGGGTCTGGGTTACAGATGGTGTTAGAAAATAACTAAAAATTGACAAAAATCTTGAAATTTCACATTACCAGATTATAAGATAATAATTAGAAATTTTAACTTGCGAATGGGAAAAAAACTTTTTTCAGTCCCATAAGAATTTTTTTTTCCCCTCAGTGACAGAAAAAAAAGCTTCTACTGTATGTAATATAGATAAAAATGTGCATATCTTGGAAAATCTACATTAAATTAAAGCAAGAATAAATTCAGATCCAGACTTGAGACTCAGCTCTTATATTAATCTATTTATTTATTTATGCATAACAAACACCAAAGAAGACTTTTTGTTTTATCTTTTTTTAAATGAAAAAAATAAAACAAAACTAAAATATATCTTAAAAATACTAAAAACGTGTTTCACTGTTCTACTCAAACTATCTGTCAACTTTAAAACATCTAATATGGTTTAAAGCTGCCGATGAGGACAATTATGTATTTACAGTTGATAGTATGCTCATCATTAATTTAATAATGTTAGAAATGTGCAGTGCTCTACACACTTCTGCCAACAGAACTGTATTACACAGCCGTTTAAAACAGACAAAGTGAGCACTGTAAATTGTGTTTTAATGATACAGCAATAAAGCAGACTGATAAGTTCAGTACACAGTAAGCAAAGTAGCTCATAAGAGTTCCCATTAAAGGAGCTATTGACCCAGTTAGTGGGCCAGCTTGGGAGACTGAGCTGCTTTCATGTAGGGGAAGTCCTTACACAAGTCCCCCTAAAGTCCTCACCAGCATTACAGTAAGTTCCAGATAAAAAAGGGTGGATGAAATCTCAAAAATACACAGCACACGAAATGACAACAGCTGTGCCAAGGCCCTGCCAGCTGTAGATTAAAATTTAATACCAGTGTATGTATATTTATTATAACTTACAGGTATATTAAGGAAGTCTGAAAATGTGAAACCTGACTAGAAGGATACTGAATTTGCACTGAACTCACGTGTGGAAGCCTCGGTGACTTTGAAAACCTTCTGAGGCCCTGCAGTGACAAAAAGAAAGACACAAGAAAGAAAGAAAGAAAGAAAGAAAGAAAGGCATAATACATTAATTTATTCATTCAGCCTCCTGTGTATCAAACCCTGAACATTTTAGATTAACTGTTACAATGAAATCCCCCAAAATGAATACATTTGAATACATACATTGATTACTTTTCTGTAGCAAAAGTGTCTAAAATTCAAATTTGTTAGTCTCTCTTTCATCCACTGGTGCCACTAATTAAATGAACTTGGCCAGCGATGCAGCCATTGCCACATGAGCTGAATTACACGCTCAATCTTCTTTCTATGCTCGATTGCGCCGGGATTCCAGGGGAAGTTTGTCTTTCCCTGGTGTGTGTGTGTGTGTGTGTGTGTGTGTGTGTGTGTGTGTGTGTGTGTGTGTGTGT
>VUQG01008789.1:5005-23488 GCA_015106755.1 Etia nguti | reverse complement strand
AACTAGTTTGTTAGAATCGTGTGAAGTTTGACTCTTCTATATTTAAAAGCTGTCTTATATTGTAAAAAAAAAAAAAAAAAAGTATTGTTGAATTTTATTTTACAAGTTTGGCAAGTGATGCTTCAGTTGAGCCTGATGGTGCCTTACAAACAAAAGTCACAGTCCTCAGAGTGAAGAACACAGTTTATTATTTTAACACTGGTATCTGATTGGTGAACCATGTTGTCAGATCCCTGAAGCCAGAGTGCTGTATCAGAAATAAACTCCAGAATCTGCGCTGCAGTTAAATCACCGTCCTGCAACAACTACGTCACGCAGCAACAATTCTGTTTAAAATCTGTGAGGTTTTCCTTGGACTCTGAATGTAAGCAGTTAAAGTGATTTCTGTTTGATGTTAATTTCTGTGTATGGAGATGGAACGGATTTGCAACAGACATCAACAGATTTGCGACTTCTACCAATGTAATCGGTGGTGTTTCTAGAGTCTGTTGGAGCCCGAGGCAAAAATTCAAAAGGGGCCCCTTCAAGTTACGTCAACAAGTCGACTGTTGCCGTCACGATTCTGACAACTTGCTAACATCACAGCTAGCAGAGCTGGACACACCAGGCTGCTCTCCTAGCTAAGGTAACTAATGTTAAACATTAAAGTAAACAAAAGAACTAATGTGACACTAGTGGAAATTAAGTGACCCAAGCGTTTCTCTTCCACAGTTCAGGTTAGACTAGCAGCAGTAATTATTTAGCATTATATTTAATTGTTTAGGCTTTTCTCTCTTCCTCTTGATTTTCAGTGTGTAGCTTTCGTTGTCGTCATCAGGTTTATGTAAACAGAGTCATGCACACCACTTGCAAAGGGTGTGAGTGGAGTCAGATAGGACACCCTTAGGGGGGTCAGGTGTCTCCTACTGTTGCCGACTTTTAACATTGCAATTGGTCCCAGACCTGGTCCCTGTCTTCGAAGCATTTCAAAGGCAGCACGCTCACAAGTTCACTGCACACACACTCCTAATAGTTTTGGCTGAAAGTTGTTACCAACCACTGTTTTCCGTAGTGTGACTATATCATGAACAGGGGTCTGAAAAGAAAAAGTGACCAGGAAAAAGGAGGCAAGCTGCCCTTAGCTTGTCACTCTGCATGGTTAAATGCTGTCAGTACTTGTCTGATGATACCAGTCCAACTTATTTCAGAAGAAGAATAAAGAGAAAATTAGGGCAAGGGAAATATGCACTTGGAAGTATTTGTTGACAGACACCATCTAACCCATTAGCTGCTGCAGAAGAGCGAGCATGTTTAATTGGCTTTTAATGTGATCATTAAGATGATGGAGGAAATGCAAAGGAGTTTAATTGTAAATAAGAGGTTGCTATTCATGGAGCAGCAGTGCAACAATAAACAATGATGCCTTTTTGTATCAGAAAATCAAATCCATTATTTGATTTTTAAAAAGTTTCAACCTTCTGGGATGTATTTTCTGGCTCACAGCAGCACGAGGCTTTAAATAATTAAAACCCTAAAAATAATTAAAACTTTAATATAGATCACAATACAGCAGCACATTCTAAAGTTTTAACCCTGCTTGTTTTTTATTAATAACATTTTGGTTTTCTTTCCCTAGTTAACCTCATCAACAGTTTTTTAAAAAAGAGTCTTAGATAGGAACTGACATGCTTTTTACAGTTGCCTTAGAAACCACAGGCTAATCCCCAGCGAGTGCCGAGACAACAGGCCTCACTACACTCGAGTGTGTACGTGTGTGCTTGCGTTGAGTCAGTCACTGAGTCAGAAAGAGATGGTACTGTAATGTGATGTACAATACAACAAGACCCACTCAATAACACTGAACTGGTCTATGTCCAACATGCTGAACAAGAAGGTCACCTTGTAGTCACAACAGGGCAGAGAGCAGAGAAGTCCCGATCGATTATGTATTACAGCGGAGGGAATTTATCATCATTTCTCTGAGCGCTCTCTACAGCGCTGGCTTACAGCACAGACTGCAGTAGAAAATCCTCAAGGTTATGCTACACAGTTACTAAATGGTAAACTGTGAGAACATGTAGAGCAATTTTAAGTTTTTTAAAATATTATAAAAAATATTTATTACATAGAAGTGGCAGAATGTAGTCATAATCCAATTTAGTAAATGATTGAACTTTACAAACTTCATTATACTTTTATTCTGAACTTATTTTACATTTAGGACAACTTCAGGCACATTTTAAAAATAACAACTCTATTTGCTCTCTAATAATACCTCTGTTACTGCTAGGTCACAAATATAATTATATTATATAAACCAAAGCGGATAGTTTCAAAGATCCACGCCTGTAAGTTTGGTCTGCTTCTGAAGGAAACCTCTGCCTGTGGTCTCCCCTAGGGAGGCTGATTTTAAAGGATGTTCCTGTAACAAGAGTTTGCAAGCAAAAGCACGTTTGCACACTGGCACGGATGTGTAGGACTGCTTGGCACCAACCCAAACTGAAGGTTTCTAAAGGCCCTGACATAACATGCACAGAGGGAAACTGGCTGACAACCAAAAGCTCAAGTGTGTGTCTGTATGTGTGTTGCTTTTGACTGCTCCCTTCTCTTAGCTGTTTCTGTTTAGTATGCTCAACCAATCAGTCCCATGAGGGAAAAACAAACAGAACACACACAAGGACACCCACCGACTGAGCATGAAATAAATTGAATTCAACAGTCATTACGTTTGGGCTCCCTGCGCCTCTGCAGGCCCCCATTGAGGCTAATGAGAGAGATGTAGATATGATGAGATGTGGGAGGCTGGGTGATATCATGGACAACTGCCCAAAATCCCTGAAAATCTATGCTGAGTGCTACAAAATGAGGCGATGGAATAAAAGGGGTAAACACAAACCTCAAAAACAGCCAGGGCGTAAGGGTGCCCCAGTCTCTCCGCGGACGACATATGCGTCCTGCGGTGAGCTCCATTCAGGTCCACGCTGCCTATGAGATGTAGTTTGGAATCCACCCAGTACAGGCGGCGGTTGGCCACATCTGCGGAGTGAAAACACGCACACAGACAAACACACAAATATGTAGATGGGAATTTCCCAAGCTGAGTGGAAATTGATTGTCTTTGCGGTAAGCACTCTGGCACTCTGACCAGCAAATCCCTTTAGGTGATATCGATTACTTTAGAAATGTCAGATTCTAACCATTACACAACAGCAAGTTTTACTGTGTTGATCTATAACATCTGAAACATTTTAAATATCATTCCGAAGCGGCCATGATAACTTTGTTAAACTACTTCTTGCCATTACCGTTAAACATTAGCTCGTGCTATTTCAATTACTTTTGACCTTTTGCCAAAAATGAGCTGATTGAATGCATCGGCTCCTTTTCAGGTCTGCGCTTCAGGCACATTCACAACAGCTGTTGAGGAAAAAGGGTAAAATATAGCACCGTGTACGATATAATGAAGAACAGCTGTTCTCCCCTCACCCAGTGTGATGCCGTTGGGCCACTCAATGTTATCAGCCACCAGCACCTGTCGGTCCACTCCATTCATACCGGCCTTCTCTATTTTGGCTCGCGTGCCCCAGTCTGACCAGTACATAAAGCTGGAACAAAGACACCAAAGTCATTGTGTTATTATCCAGTTAGGGTTTTAGCAGTTATTAGTCCCACGGCATTGTTCTGCTAAGTGGTTCGGCAGTAAGCCATCACTGTCACTGTCCACTACTTTAATTTAGCTCTCCTCTTTTGCTTTTTTTAACTTTGCTGTTTCAGTTCTACCCAGCATAAGTAGGCTCCTTTACTAACCGAATAATAAGAATAGTAATAATAATAACAATATGAGAGCTGTACCAAAATATTTGTCCTGGAAAGATGAAAAAAAAAGCTGCTTAAAGTTGCATAAGCAATATGCAGCCTAAAACAATCAGATATACATAAGACTGCAAAACTAGGGCACACAAATGTCTTTTTTCCCCACTACAGGCTATGCCAAAGCAAAGGTAATGCCATCCAAGATTTGTGGAAGTGATTTTTTTGAAGAGAAGGGCAGAGAAAGAGAGACATTTCTACAACAAAGAGTGCTGTAGGGAATTCTTGTAAAAGATCTTTGACAAGTGCACATTTCGGAGCTGTCCATTCAGCACCATAAAACTAAAATACAAGTCAAAAGACCACCAATAGTGTCATTTCTAATACAAATGTTCCATTATCTCCCATTTGCTCTAAATTAAGCTCTTATACCAGCTTACAGTGTAACTGTAATTGTAAACGTACATGTAACAGCATATTAGGATTTTAGCAGGTACAGCATGGGCCTCTGACACAACGGCTTTCATGCTTTCATGCTTTTTTTTAAATTCAAGCATTGACCTCTTTGACAAGTTGACAGCATTACTGTTTGCAGCCTTTGTCCTCGCTGATGGAGTATGTGATTGCGGTTTGAAAATATGGTTATTAGATCCCTCACCTTGGTATGCAGGACAAACAGGACCATTTTGTCATGACTAGAAGCTGAGCATTACATTTACCCGTGTGGCTGTAATCGCTTACACCATTAACGTCTGTGAGGACTCTGCTTTCATTTGGATTGCCATGGCTGTTATTTACATTGAGCTTAAACCAAATCCCAACATTGTTAACCACCAAATTTAAAAGCTGTTATGCGGTATGACTTCAGCACACTTTGAATGGTTATTGGGCAATATCAGTGAGCAATCAAAGCAGTGAAGACACAGTAAATTACATTCATTTCTATGTAATCTTTATTACTGACATCAAGACAATTTTGTTGCAAAGTCCAAACTGTTATTCAGTGTCACTGAAAGCATTCCTGTGATGTGTGTGTGTGTGTGTGTGTGTGTGTGTGTGTGTGTGTGTGTGTGTGTGTGTGCCTGCCTCACCAAAGCCCCTTTGTGTGTCTATTTATGTTTACTTTGTGGCTGATTTTTTTTTTTTATCTGCATTTGGATCACAAGAACACAAAAGCTGCAGAATCACACCCTGGCACCATTTCATAAAGCTCCTCAGGCTGTCAAAAACTATCATATCAGGATGTTAAATGGGTCAGAGCCTTGATACTCTGGATTCTCATATACAACAAGTGTTCTCATATTGAATATTTATCATTAGACGTGGACCCAGAAGAAATTGCTAAACATATCTCTGTTTAAGGTTAACGTCACCATCATATTTAATATTATGAAAGAGGACAAAAAGTATAGTATAGAACTAGATTGGAGGGCATCCTATGTGAACTCAGTTCGACCCTCTTATGTGCTGATATGCTAAGTGTTATGGAAATTCACAGCATGAAGCTCAGCAATTAGCATACTTTTTTAAAATGCATAAGCCATGATAATTATGGATCTTGTCTTTCAGTTTCTTTAATATTTGGTACTAACAGTGCAGATGTCTGGTGTTGTATGCATACATCTCCACTTCCTTACCCATGGTGGGGATCCAGTGCTATGGCTCGGGGTTCGCTCAGGTCAGTGCTGATGAGAACACGTCTTTTGGTGCCGTCCACTGAGGCCACGGAGATGGATTTGTCCCCTGAGTCGGTCCAGTACAGGTTGTGTTGGAGCCAGTCTACAGCCAGTCCTACGGGGGTCTGCAGAGATGATTCTACTAGTGGCACCTGCTGGGAGGGGTCACTGGCCTCGTGGATGAAGGCACTGCGGGTGGAGCAGGAGGCGGGAATGTGGGACAAGAGAATGAGGGAGAGTTTTGAGGGGATGAGAATATGCAAGGGATAATCTACATCAAACCAGCCATTATTACAAAATCGATGTAAAGAAAGATTGTGAGGTAGAGCCTGGTTGGCTGCCTGCAGGGCACTATTTTGTGATAATGAGTCTGTATACACAATCCGTCTTATCATGTGGCACCCTACCAGAAGATTTCTTACTATAAAATATTGATTTTTAGTGACTGCACTCAGAGCCAAAGGATTTTACCTGCTTGTTTAAAAAATAATTTAGTACTGATTTAACTCCAACTGAAGAAGAAAAACTCTAATCAAAGCAGTAAATCTAGCAATAGCAATCAATCAATCAATAAATGAATGACACAGCTATATAGTTTGCATGTTCGTCTTTGTTATGCAAGTTAAGTCTTTTGGCACATTCATTTGGCAAAATACAAGTGGACATAAAGTGATAATAACACAAACAGGACACACCCCAACAGATAATATATGACGAAGAGCAATTCTCCCTTCTTCCTCTGATGTGAAGAGACTGCAGAGCAGAGAATGGGGCTGATATGGGAGCTACAGCCTTGGGCAGTGTGCTGAGCAGGTTCATCCTGGGGTTAGCATCCTTCTTAGATGGACCACTTATCAGAATAGACAAGGCCTCACTCAGGGTTTGCCCTGCTCACTAATGATTTGACCCCCAGCAGAGGTGTGAGGCGAGGGCAAGGGAGCTGTGCTCCCAAACAGGAATTTCAATTTTAGTTTCCCCAGAGATTTTTTTTCCTCTTAACATCCATTTTATAAAGAGAACACAGTGCTCCAATTAGAATACACTCTGGGGAGAAAACGTAGTTGGGATAACAAAAGGAAGGCTGGAATTCATCTAAAATAATAGCAGGTCTGAGCCATCGGCTAAGCTGATTGAACCCAAAAAACATCAAAAGCATAAAGGAGAAGATTCTAACTACATCACATACAGGGAAATTTCATCAGTGTGCATCAGTGCAGGATTTGTGAAATTGTGTATCAAAATCTAATTAAAGCACAGTTCTTTTAAAAATCAGACGTTTGAAAACCACAGGTGGAGTGCAAATAGATGAAAGTAAAACATCTTTGAGTGGTTCATATTTAGAAATATTGATTTTTAGCAGAAAAAAACAAGTCAAAATCCTTCCAGAAGCATTCTGAAGCAGCTGTTTAGGCACTTATTTCAAAGCCTGATTACCTTTCATTTCAAAGGTTGTGCAGACATATAAATTGCATGTAAAGAATTACCAGTCAAATCTGATAAAAACCTTTTAAAGACTTTGCCACAAAACTTTGTCAAAAAGTTAATCTCCCCAGAAAATGTTCCTTGCATCACTGGCTTTGTTCAGTGCCATGTCTCTTTCTTATAATGGCTGTGGTACGTCTTCATATTTCAAATATATTTGTCTAGTCGCTGACAATGCAAGCGTTTTGATTAAATGAGGCATAGTGAAAAATGTAAAAATTGCTTAGAAGATTAATAAACATTTGTCATATCCAAGCTGTGTAGAATTTATTGTTTATGCTGCAGTTTGTCTGCCACTTAATGACTTCTGTGTGAAAAAAAAATCCTAAATACAGAAACTGCTTTTCCCAAAACATTCAAAGATTTAGAAACTCAAAACGTTCCCACTCTTTTTTACCTGTAGATTTTCCGGTGAAATCGATCACACCAGAAAACACGGTTGTTGGCCACATCCAGATCCAGAGCCACAGCATTCTTCTGTGTGGATACCACCTGACTATAGTCCCTCTTCACTAAGTCAATGCGTCGGATCTCATGTCTGTTGGTGAACAGTAGGTAAGGGCTTTTACCTGCAAGTGAAGAAAAGAACATTTCAGGGTGTGTTTTTGTGCAAGCAGGCACAAACAAACACAGGCCCGGAGTCAGGGTCAGAATATGGATCAACAAAATATAAAGTTCAACTTCTCAATAGGAGGCAATTTCTAAAATGGGCTTATGAGCATGAATACATTGTAGGTGGGAGGAATACATTAGAGTTGGGATTTGCTTCAGCAATGCTCAAGCGAATCAGCTTTGACAGTTTAGGCGAGAAGAGGGGCCAAAGCGGGTACATCTTATTAGAAAACTGCTCTCGTCCCGGTGCTCCACAGATCATCTATGCACACATCAACATTAATATGCTTCAGATTAGACAGCAAGTGCGCTGCTTTAAATCAACTTAACCTTTATCCAGTACATCGTCTGGACTGGAAGAAGCAGTGGCTGTGCTCTTGTGTCAATAATTTAACCCACACAGGGGAAGGATGTGAAGAAGAAGAAGACAACAATAAAACAACAATAAGCTGGACAGTGTGTTCAGCACACCATCAAAATGCAAGCGTGTTGGACTTGAGAACCGCTGACCCAGATGGGAAATGCTGCATGTCAGGGAATGATTTAGACATTGCTCTACAGTAATAACAATCAGGCTTCACCGCAGTGTTAAAAGCACTGGAACATAATGCGATGCTAGAGAGACTAAAGTCAATACTCTAAATATAATCTTTTTTCACAAAGATAAACAGCATCAAGTTTGCATGACACTACTCAATATCCTCTTCTAACAAGAGTGAAGGGACAATAACCCTTCATAAAAACAGCTGAATAGTTGGTGTACTGATCAGTGTGTCCGTATGCATCTTCGCCTTGCAAATATAGATCAGAATTACCTTTGCATTTGGCTGCACCTCTTTAAACAGCAAGCTGATGGCTTTTGCACCGGCAATGGAACAAAACAGACATGAGCGAACATTCACTAATTTGAATAAGAGATTTTCTTACCTTTTCCACGCCTGCAAATATAGAAAAATAACAATCTGCTACTGAGTGAATTTTAACCCATATGCAACAGAATACTGATAGGCTTCACTTCCAAATGCCTCGCACTGTAAACCTGCATTTTATATAAATATTTATTACATGCACAGCTGAGAGATGCAGATCTTATCTGGAATGCATCTCAAAGCATTTAATGTAATCACTAGTTATTACATTTTCTATTCCCGTGGTTATTTGATTTCATCAGTACAGAAACTCTGACCGCTACTAACTAGACAAAAAATGTCTACAGAGATGGCAGCAGTTGGTCAGGCTTCAAGCTAGATGTTAATTTCATCAAGGTTGCTCAGAATGGGCCTTTGAGGTTTGGCTATCCGTGTAAGCACAACTGGTAAGCACGACAAAGGCAATGAGCTCATTCAAAAAGTGAAAATGTTTGTAATGTAATATACATGTCTGAGTGGAAGAAGCATGTGGTGCTGGTGAAGCCACTCAGGTGTAATATTTAATGCTCACCATCTTAGATTACCCTGTTACCATGCTAATCAGGACCAAACACAAATCACAGCTGAGCCTGATTAGTCGAGTCTTTAGTCAGAAAGCAAATTACTAGAATGAGATGTGCTGGTGAAAATGTGTGACTGCATGCCATGCATCACACATTTCACGTTAACCTGCATATGGTGCTATAGAAAGCTCCAGATCATTTACAATTCACCTGTCCTCTGGAATGTATTAATGTAGCCCACTATGTGGAAAAACTGATAACTCTTGCAGGACACTATGAAAAAATTTTGTTATTCAAGGAGATAAAAGATTTCTTGCTTTCATCTGAGGTATACACTGTGATTGGTAAATTTGTTATTAGCTATCAACATGCACTGCTTTTAGCACTTTCTCTGAGAGTGTCCTTGTTTCTTTTCACACCTATTTTTAGAGCTGTCTGTTTTGGATAAGGTCACCCAGGATGCACTTTAATCAGAACAATATATAAACAGAGGTCTTAAACTATTTCCTCATAATTCTGGCCAGGAAAAGTCGAGTGGGTGAAAAAGACTAACAGAATGCGCCTGTAGGGACGGTTTTATCTGCCTGGCTATAACTAAAGCCCACCTTTGTCTAGTAACATCTATACTGAGCCAATCTCTTTGTGACACTGCATGGTAATAGGATGGCAGCTGCAGGCAGTTATCTCTTGGGGCAGATATGAAATTCTCTCATTAATGGCTCGCTTGCCTCAGTTTCCCTTTTGACAGTCTGTGTTGTAGCCTCTTTCTAGTATCGCAGTCCTGCAAGTCTTCTCTTTTTGCCCTTTCCTCCGTCTCCCAGCCTAAACTCTGAATCAGCGTTCTCAAAAACTTGGCCAATACAATGACAGCATTTCCAACCCCTCTAAAGGGGAAAATTCTCCCCTGCTGGGTTCATGGGCTGTCGCAGCCAGAAGTCATTTTCATTGCCTCAAAACCAAGCGACTCAACTGCTGCATTTGCTGCAATTTGGCTTCTGACACACAGCCAGAAACAGTTCTCTCATGGCCATGATAAACTGATAGCTAACGCACTGGGCAGCCATGCAGAGAAAAGTACACAAGCGTTAACAGAGGCAAGTGGGCAGACACGACACACACACACACAAACACACACATGCAAATGCTGAGCTTTGAAATTAGCTTAGCTTAATTTAGGGAAAATTAAATAGCAGCATTTGACAGCCACAGGGACAGAATCAACACATTTCATTTGACTGGCTCTTTCCTGCCAATTAAATAATAAAACTCTGCAGGGAAATGAAGTGTAAACATAAAATGGCCTCTGCATGCAATCCTCTTGCTAACAGCTTTGGGCCATAGTTGGAGGTCAAAAGACATCAGCTGGCTTCTTAGCAGTCCACTTTGTTCTCCACTAGTCAAACAACTGTTATCAACAAGCTGAGCGGGAGGCTGGATTAAATTGGTGTAATTAGCCTCCACCGTGACTCAGCTACGTACCCCTGAAGAGTTGCTATACCTAATTATAAGTGTTCAGCATCGCTAAACATCAGTCTGTCACTCGTGAAGCGGTCTAATGGGACAGGACCCAGAGGACAATTTCGGTCCGAGAAAAACAGAGCGGTTGCCTTGGTGATGTGATGCTTGCCTTTTTTTATGTGTGCTGTTATGTCAAGTGCACAAACACCTGCAGAGCAATAATAAGAATATAACAGTTGAAAGATGTTTCCTGGTTATGACAAGAGGAGTAGTTAACAATGTAGTACAAAAGAAAGTGCGGTGCAGAGTGGCATTTCAGTATCTGAGAAAATGTACTGTTTACCTGAGGCACGTTTATGTTGCAAAACAGGTTTAAGACGTCTCTCTTTTTGTCTCCTTCATATGTTCAATCCCAAATAGACACGGATAACTTAATGCCTATCTTCTTACTCTAACTCACCTTCTGCCTTGCAGGTCTTAGTGACCGGGTCCATCTCATATCCTTCGTAGCACTCGCATTTAAAATCCCCTTTGTAGTTTATGCAGATCTGGCTACAGGCATCCGGGTTCTCACACTCATCGATATCTACAGGGATGAGAGGATTATCAATCAGCTGAGAGACAAAAACAGTCAGTAAGACAGTGACAGCAAGTCACTAATACTCCCTTGTGAGCTGTGACAGATGAGAGTGGAAACTAAATTCAGGAAATGTAAATATAGAAATTCTTTTCAATGACATGACAGCTACAACAGGGATGTAAAAATGCACATTTTATGGCTGGAATTTTAGAGAAACATGCAGCAGTTTTAGGGAAGAAAGGAGTCAACAGGGAGGCAGGGTGGATCCCTGCTGACGTCTTTTGACCTGATTCTTCTCTGGGTGTGATGGCGAGCTGCTAAAATGATAGGAAGGGTGTGAAGGACATACTATAGGCATGTGTGACAGGAGTAAGACTGCACAACTTCCCCTGTGGGAGTGATGGGCAGGGCACAGAGATGGACAGCTAGAGAGCTGCAAGCTGCCCAAAGTGGTACACTACGCAAATGCACAAACAGATTTATACTGGCTTGGTCAGCAGCCAGCCTGCCACTCTGTTTCTGTGTAGTCTGAAAACACTTTATATTTCTCTATTTACCTCCACAAGTCTTTTTGTCTAGCAGCCGGTAGCCGGTGGGGCACTGACACTCAAAGCCAATTGGTCGGTCCACGCAGACATGGGAGCACCCGCCATTATTGATCATACACTCATTCAGTCCTAGAAGACAAAGAAAAGGAGACAGGTGTCAAAAGCAGCCATTCATTTAAGAGGAAGGTCAGGCAGTAGGTCATAGTTTCTCATCTCATTTAGGAAAGGACTTTTCCTGCTCGACTATTACCCTGTAGCATAATGACTTGTCATGTTTTTAAAAGATGAAAATGTATGTGTGGCACATGGGTGGAGAATATCGCAGTAATCTCTATGATATCTCAGCTTCTGTACTCGACTCTTTTCCATCTTTTTTGAATTCTTATCAGATGTTCTCAAAAGCAGAAGAGGAATCAAAGCGACACACAGGCATCACACACGGCAGGCTTGTAAAGCTTGAGAATCAGGTCCATCTGCAGGGATGTGAAATATGTGTGAAGAGGGGATTAAAGCTGTGAACTGGGATTTTAAGATGTCCCACAAGGGTCTATCACAGGAGGGAGGGAGCACATCTAAATTAAACAGGTGCGCTGCCTGCATCGAGGTGGCAGGATCCTAAAAATGACAGAAGCTGAAAAATAAAACGTGAAAACACAACAAACAACACGCTCTCTTTTAAAACTAGGTCAAAGCAGCTGGCACAGACAAGGTGGGCACACAGTAAATTAGACAGAAGTAGTTAGATGTGATTGTGAAGCATAAAATATTTTAACTTCATAGCAAGAAGAAAGCAAACATCACTGACTGACACCTCAGGTTCAGTTACTTAACCTCCTCTAGAAGTTTATTGAATAAAGCTGCAGGTAAATTATCATCGCAAGCAGCAGTTTTGTATCATTTTATTGCTGAACATATGGACATGCGTTAATTATTTATAAAGCTCTTTTATTCATGCTAGATTTGATAAAAGTCTGTTAACTGAGTGCATCTTAAAGGGAAGGCTAACTCAGTAAAAGCTAAGATAAAAGAAAAACATTTAAACAGTGCAGAACCTGAGTTTCTCAGAATAAAGTGAGGCTCCACAATCAACAAAGGAAAGTTACAATCTTAAATCTGTCAACAGTTTGTTGCCCAGTCTACACATTTCACAGCAGACAGTGAGCTTTATGTCATCAGTCAGTGAAAGAAGAGACACAGCAAACTCCCCACATAGACAATCACTGGTTTCAAAATGAAGCTGTAGTGCTTTCCTTTGAGTGAGCCAGTGTGATTAATGTGCATGTTACTGTGCAAAAAAAAATTAATGTAATGTTTTGTGTTCAGTTTTATAATGACACATTCAGTGTTGAGCACCACCTACCAGTGCAGAAGAATCTACCTGGCTGCAAGCATTTTATATCCCCTAAAAACGACCCTGAAAGAACTCCTACAGGGACAGTTCCTGCAGCACGCACACACACAACACACACAAAGGCCTGAGCTGCCCTAAAACAGCCCTCGAGTTCCTGGAATATTGCCTAGTCTTATAATCCAGTATGTGGGCTTTGCAAAGAATTTCATTGTGAGAAGGCACTTACAGTGTTAAATTGCACACTTTTCTATTGCTAATGTATTTCATATGTGAGTGAATGTTTTCATGCAAACCTCATGGGGGTTTTTTTGTTTGTTTTGTTAATGCATGTGCTGTGAATGAATAGAGTTTTGGCCTGGGTTTTGTGTGTGTTTTGAGATTTTGTTCTAGACTCTTTTCATTCCTTTGGATTTAAGAAATATTTACAATCAAGCTCTGTATTAGTTAGTCCTGAGTTTAGTATTCTCTAGTGCCGCTGAGAGTTTTTTTATATTTCTAGTTCTTGGTTGTTGTTTGATTATGTTAGTTCGCTTTCCTGTCCAATCCGTCCTAGTCTCATCTCTGTGTTGTCATCAGCGTCTCCTATGGAAGTCAATCTTTTCTCTGTGTTTTATTACCCTTTTTGTCTCCCCAGTCATGTCACGGTTTCTGGTCTCTCCATGCTTGTCTGCTTTCGCTGTCATAGGAAGTTCATTTGTCTTCAGTCCTGTTTCCTGTGTTTCAACATGTGTCACCATGTCCTTTTAGCTCCCGTTCCTGTGTCAAGTTCGCGTGCCTTAGTGTGGGTCTCAATGTGGGTGTGTTAGGTCCTGTTTAATCTTGACAGTCCCTGGTCGCGCGTGTGTGTGTGTTCAGTTTTGCTTTCCATGTTTCATTACTTAGATTCTGTTCAGCTGTGCTCTCATCTTTAAATATTTTAATTTGATACAGTGAAAGTCTTCTTTCTGGCCACCTGATAACAACAAAATCTAATATTTACTCCTGTCCACTCTCTCAGCCACTAAATGTTTCACAAGTGTTCAGCAGCTAGCCATGATTGCCATCTCTCTGGTATTTATTTTTGGACAGTGTAGATCGTTTTTGGTTTTGTTTTGTTTTTAGATACATTTTGGCTGAAAACAGCTGTATGCAGCAGCCAAAAATCATATCAAAGTAGTGAAAATGAACCATAACACTAAAACTACAGGAAAACATCAAAATAAAGAGCTAAAAGCTTTGAAATGCTCTTTAGTGCTGAGTTGGATGAAAAATTTATCACTACAAGCATCACCCTGACTTGCAATAAAATAGCTGAAAGTGATGTCTGGGAGGTGTAGTGATTATCTATACAATGCAGGGGTATCAATACACATTGTGGAGGACCTTTGTACACCTTCAGGTCAAAATTTTCTGTTGTAATAAAAGTCAGAAATAGTTATCTATTCAAAGACTGACTGAAGGTAAACTTTGTGGAGAAATGCTCTCTTTGTGTGACTGCCAGCAGACTTTGAGAACTGCAACCGGCTGCATTAAATTCCCATCTCTAATTCAGCTGGATGGGTGACAGCAATCTGCCGCTCACAGTGGCAACTACTCTCATTCTGTCACTTCTGAATTGCCAGCAGACAGAGGAAAAGACCAAATGTAGCTACATTTAAGGTCTCACCCATTCCTGTTTCTTTGAGAGGGGCATAGTGGGTAACAAAGAAGAGAGGGGCCCTGTCAGCTTTTCTCTGACCATCTCAGACAGAATTTAGAGGTCACTTTGCATTCTCCATCACAAACATGATGTCTTTCCTTTCCCCCACCTTGTTTCTCTTCTCACTCGCTCTCCCTGGTAGCTCAGTATGTACTCCCTACTTTCAGCCATCCCTCTAAGAGAATGTGATGGAGCAGTGTTAGGAAATAAATGTCTGCTGGGTCAGTAATGTGGTAATATGTCATTATTTCTAATGAGTTGGGGAAAATGCAGAATAGATTTGATTGAGCATGGAAATGTATTGTCTTTATTCTCCCTGAAGTAAGGCTGATACGGCAAATGCAATCGCTCTGAACATCGAGTAAAAACGTGTGTTTCAATGCAGCGGGGTGTATCTCTATTTGTTTTCTGTCTGTGCCAGTTGGCCAACATGTCGGGAGTAAATGGTTGAGCGCGCGGAGTGATGAAGTAGGTATATGTGGACGTGCTTTTAATGAGCTGAGAACAAGACCTCAGTTGAAGGAGAGAGGTAGAAAGGTGGAGGTAGATAAGGAAGAGGAGAGAGAAAAGTGAGGAGAACAACTCTCTGGAATATTTGTTTCGCTCGTGTAATTTCCGTCTGTGGCAGAGGTCAGTGTATTCAGCCAGCTGTCACTCTTCAGTCTAAAGTTTAAGTTTCTCTGAGGAAATAAAATTTCATGAGAGTGTATATCTGCCTTTTATTCTCATGAAATTTTATTTCCTCATGTCAAAAAAGAAGAAAAAGAACTACTATTTTTTTTTATTCAAACATCACCTTCAGTTCTTATAGTCTCTAGTTTAAGCCCAAGGGAATGGGAAGTAAAGGGGGGCAAGGGACCACTGGGCACCTAGCTATGCCAGTGTTAAACAACAGATCACAAAATTCCTTTTTTACTCATTTGCCTTGACTCTAAAGCCATTTTCATTTCATGCAGTTAGATCAGACATTTGCTGATCTTTACCCTCCCAGCTGCCCAAACCAAATTACACTATAACTGCAGTAATGTGTGAATAGCATAGCTAATGGTCAGGTGCATTCACTTCTAGGCAGCTCTGTTAATACAAATGAACTGGGAATGGCTTTGTCGCCGGAAACAGAGAGGGTTGTCTAGGGTCAGGGGTTTAATCTCTGGCTCCTCTGGTCCTATTCATGTTGAAGTGACCTTGGGTAAGATGCTGAACCCCAAGATACCCCTGATCCATCCATTGGTTTGTGAGCATGGGTGTGACAGATAAAAGTCTTTAAAGGCATAGAAGTAAAGAGTGTGAATGGGTAAATGGCAGTAACAGCCGATTTAGGTCAAAAGGACTATTTCCTACTGTATGCTACAGTCATGTGAAAAGTTTTCACCAAAGTCAATGTAATCTAAGTTCCCCTTATTAACTCCCCCCGTACAAAACTTCTGGAACAATGTCCTATGGTCAGATTAGGCCAAAGTGGAGATGTTTGGCCATAATACACAGCACCATGTTTGGAGAAAACCAATCACAGCATATCAGCACAAACACAGAACCTGGGCATCTTAAAGTTATTTAGTCAACCATGAGCTTCTCCTCTCCTCTGCCAAATTCCTCAACAATGATGTGAGAGACTGGAAAATCACACAGAAAACGATTACTTTCAGTTATTGGTGCTGAAAGTGGTTCTACAAGCTACTGAATTTTCTTATGTTTTCACAAGAATGCAAGACAATGTGAGAAAGGACTATTGTGGAAAATTTACAAGAAAATTCAGACTAAATGAAACAAGTTAATATTAAAAACAGGAATTCTAAAATAAATAAATGGATACAGCCTTGTCTTTATAAGAGAGGATGGCTGACACGCTGCTACCATTTTCAGGGTTAGCATTATTGACTAGAGACTGTGTTACTGTATCGTTAAGCAACAAAACCAACCAAGACATTTCATGAGCCATTTTATGCTCCTTTGTCCCCATGGTGAGATTAACTTAAAACATATGCAGGGCAGTGGCTCAGGAGGTAAAGTCAGACTGTATAGGCACTTTAAATCCCTACCTCTCCAAAGACTGCTTTTTATTTATTCATTTCAATTACACATTTGGTTAAGAGATGAAGGTAGATACAGGAAGATAGATTACCATAAAGCAAATGAAGACTTTTTCTGCAGTTTGATGGTAATTAGTACATGCAGGCTCTTGTTCTGATCATCGAAGGCTGCCTCTAATTTGGCTGTGCCTCGGCATGCTTTGAAATGCAAGGTAATAGGAGGGAGGTAGGTTCACTTTGTTATGGCAAACATGATTATGCAGCTACATTAACTGCTTGAATCCATTTACAACAGATATGTACATGCTCTGTCACTGCATGGGGCTCAAACGATGGCACACAAATGGTAACAGACAGCTCTGTTATTTTGGGAGCTGAGTGTTCCCTCATTTGAAACTGCTAGTAATCAAGGAAAACCATTTTATATTCAAGCAGAGAGAAGTAATAAATTCAGTTTTTCTAAACAAGCTCGCCATAGCCATTTTACCGCATTCTTTTTTCGGCTCATCTGATCGGTCCTTGCAGTCCTTCACTGAGTCACACACCTTGGAGCTGTCAATACATTCTCCATTCTTACATAGAAACTTGAGTGGTCCTTCACATTTGGTGGCTGGAACAGGGAAAAAACAGAAAACAGATCACAATCCGCACTAGACACTTCATGAAACTTTATTTCATTTGTCTCCAAAAGTTGATTCTGTTCATCTGGACATAGCGTTTTGTGGGAGAAAACGCTACGTCCAGATGAACAGAATCAACTTTTGGAGATTTACTTTCCTGGATGATTGAGAATGCATCAAGACGTTTATTTCATTTGCATACTCATTCAGAGCCTTGTGCATCAACAAGTATGAAGTCAAATTAAATATTTCCAGTCACTGAATTACTAAAGACTCATATGAAACCAGACGCAGCAAATATTCATATCACCCCACATTAAAAAAAGTTTTTAAAAAAATATAATAATAACTACATTTTAATTTTGGTCCTGTTTCAAAGTGCCAGAGTTTAATTTGCTGCAGTTTAATTTTGCACTACGTTTTTAAATTATGCAACACATTCAGATGAGGGAGAGGTAAAGAAATCCGTCCACAACAAGCACTGGGTTGGATCCACACAATGTAACACCAGCTGCCATTATAGCCAATGATTCATACCTGTGTAAGTTTCTTTAAAGGATATTTCTTTCCATGAAATGACAGCCAATTTTTCACACTGTGGTTTGCATATAGAGGAAAAGCTGCTGAATAGCCAGATACTGTACCTTTCCTCACTGTGTTGTTCTCTGTTTTCTAGTCAGAATGATTAATGTGCAGAGTTCAAGGTTACAAGGCCAGAGGAGGAAAATTGCTCCTAGCTCATCCCTGAAATTTGAAGCCAGTCACAGTTCACCACTTAAAGAAGTCTGATATGGAAAGGAACAACTTAGAATGGACTTCATAGTGAAATGAAAAAAAAATGAAATAGAAAAGTGAGTAAAAGTTAATGTGCTGTGAGCAAGCAGCGACCTGGAGGGCTGAAAAATGAAGAAAAAGTGGAAGTACCAAAAACTGCAGTTCCTCAAATCCCCACTTATGGCTGGTTCCATAAGTATGTCAAAACATGCTAATTGTATTAGTGTATGTCTATAAATGAGCTCTGTATTCATATACAAATATATCTGTATACATATCTGTATACATATAAAGTGAATTATTGTAAGACTGTGTTTAAATTTTGATGATTATGGCTTCAAGCCGGAGATGGGAAGTAAAGTTGAAGTACTTATTGAATTTTTGAGCAACTGCATCTGAGTATTTGGGGGGGGGGGGGTTTGTTTGTTTGTTTTTTAAATTTTATATTTCTGC
>VUQG01008785.1:3406-14267 GCA_015106755.1 Etia nguti | reverse complement strand
AGGTCCCCCCCCCAAAAAAAAAAATCAACCAAAAACCAAAAAACAACTGCATGACTGCATGTAGGTCAAGTAGTGAATAATGGTTAAAATCTGGGCTGAACAGGAAAGGGAGCGACAGCAGTGTTCACCAAGAATGAGAACAAGCACCAAAAACCATTCGAACAAACAAACAAAAAGCATGAGAAGCTTAGACGGTGACTTTAATGCAGTTTAAGTAAGACAGCTATTAGGTTGTTAGTCAGTCCACTGAAACAGTTGGCATATGCTACTGCAGCAATCACCATTTGAATAAAACTGGTCTGTATATTTAGACACCACACAGTGATCACTGATGAATCAGTTGTTGTGTTGTAACCGATCAGCCTTTCTGGAACCAGAAACTCAGAGTTGCCCATCTCAGAGTTAATCAGCTCAGCGTTTGTTGAACTTTCTGGAGCAGGGCCCTGGTCTGTGTGGGTGTGCATTACAATGACAAGGATTGAGTGAAACCTGATTAACCCTCATTAAATTATCCATTTATAATCCTCTGTTTTATTCGTTTATTAATTCAGACATCATTATTTGAGATTTAATTTAAAAAAAAACTGCAGTTTGTGTTGCCTTTTCCTGATGTTTTCCAACCCATTTTAGGTTCCTGGCTCAGTGTGCACAACTCAAAGTTCCAGTGCAGAAACAAAAATATTTGGAGCATTCATCTAGGCATCACCAGGACGAGACTAAGAAGTCAGCAGTTGGAGAGAAGAATCTGAGCATCTTGGAGGTGAAAAACATAAAAAATGATTGGATTGCTTTGGAGGATTTGATTGGAAGCTAAACTGTCTCTTGGTGGAAGATTTATGTTGCCATGAACTTGATACGTCTGTGCAAAACCTACTGATATAGAGAGGTTTTCACATTTCTGCAAGTTGATATTCTGTTTGTTCAGCAGGTATGTGAAAAATTATTTGCACCGCCTACCTTATGGTTAGACTGTTTGTGGTCTTTGACATCAGTGAGATAAAGTCTCTTTCATTATTTGTGCTGTGGTTTCTCTGCTCTGAAGTAGCACCTACTCAGCGCTCTGTACGTGAGAGCAGAGGAAAGACAGGGGTAAAAAAAAACAAAAACAAAAGAAAAAAAACAGGAATTTAACTGCTTGCTATAAAAGTGGCTGATACAATTAGGTCAATATGTTTGTGAACTAGGACACAGATTTTTACATTTTTGCCAGAGTACAACACCACAGTGAGTTTTAAATCAGCCAATCAAGACTGAAGTGCAGATGACTTTTAGCTTTAATTCATTGTTTTAACTGTTTATGAATTGTAGCAATTTTTATATTTTCAGAAGCTCAAAAGTAAAATAATGATTTTTTTTGTAATATTTTATTTTTTAGTAACATAATGATTTATTATTTACATGGATGAAAATCATTTGCAGTCAATGAGTGTCTGAAGCGTAGAACTAATGGACTGCACCAGATGTTGTGTTTCCTCCTTTAAGATGCTCTGCCAGTTTTTGTGTTCAGTAATTGAAAGCATGCTCTACTGGGTTGATTTAGCTATTGAAGAATATCTATTTTCTTTGGCTTGAGAAACTCTTGGGTTGTTTTTGCAGTATGCTTTGGTTTATCATCCATCAGGGCTGCAGCTGTCATTATTTTTAGCAATCTATCGATAATTCCACTGATTTAATCGAGTAATTGGATAAGAAATACTTTTGTCTAGTGAGCAATAACAAATATTCAAAAGAGAAAAAACAGGTCTTTCAAAATCAATATTTATTTTTTAATATTAATGCAATTTAATTAGCACAGTATTTTATATTATTTCACGTTCAATCTGAAAATGTTACGAAAGCCTTGAAATTAATATGGTCTAGTACACCCCATGCCCCCCTTTGGACACGCCACTGTTTTCTGCAGGCATCGCTTCAATGTAAAATAAGACGGCAGGCATCAGCCTTCAGAAAGTTGTATAATTTAAACGTGGTATTAGACTAAGTTAACATTTCATCTGCATATTTTAATACAACTTCTGGACGCTTACTGATTTTCACTGTGTAAAACAAACGCAGATGGATGGAGCAGCTACAAAGTTTGCTTTTCTCCAGGTCAGAGTTTGTTGATCAGGTGCTTTGATCAACAAACCAACATTGGAAACACATTTTCTTTCAGTCTGCCTGCGCTCACTGTCTCAGTAATGGCTCCGCCTCTTCGCTCTTCACGGTGTGTGGGTTTTATGTTGTCAGATTTACATCCTATATCATTTTCAGATTTACATCATTTAACACATCAGCGTGCTACAGAGCCGTGTGTTAAAACGAAGCATCAAAGCAAAGAATTTGTGTCAAATTACTCGATAAATCGTTGCAGCCTTAGTTTTCAATTTGCACTGTGAAGTGCTGTATGATTAGTTTTTCAGCAACTGGCTCAAACTGAACAGAGAATATAGGCATGTAAAGTTAAAAGATCGGGTGTTCTCATCCACTATTTTCACTATAGGGATGTGTGTGGGTTTATATAAGATTATAGAACTGTAAATTTGTATCTTTTGACTTGTTACTGGGGCTATAAAAAAATACATGTAACAAATTGTAATGAAGAATTTGTGATGGTTAGGACAAACAGGAATAAAAAAGTATATGCTATTAGTTACTAAATAATGGAAAGGGGGTGGGATTAAATAATCTTGTGCTTCTTCCTACTCTTTTTTTTTTTTTAACATGGGAGTTTTTTATAATAATTTTTAAATTTATTTTCCTTTTGCTTATGCTTTGTTTCTTCTTTCCTCTTTTGTTGTTGTATACTATTTTAACATGTTCAAAATAAAAATACAATAGAATACACTAAATAGTTCATCCTACCGCTGCTAACAGCAGTCCTGTCATCTCTAAGTACTAGTGACCTAGTTTCACCAGCATCCACATGGACCCATAACACAAAACACTCTCCACAAATTCACCAGATCATGAGCTGTTTTTCCTCTCTCTGCACCCTTTTTACTTACTTTTTTTACGTTTTTACTTTTTTTGGTACAAGTTCATCTTGGTGTCATCTGTTTACTGATTTAATCTGGCCTTCTTGTTCTTGTTTTCACATTTCTGTAGACCAGCAAGGTACAAATGACTCATTAAGGTGTCTCTTGATTGTCGATTTTTTGACGACGATGGGCTTACCTCCTCCAGAGTGTTCTTGACTTGGTTCGATGATTTTAACCATTGAAAAAATTCTGTCATCATGCCTGTCATTTGTAGCTATTTTCTGTGGTCATTCAGACCTCTTTGGTGGTCGGTGCATTCATTCTGTTTAACAAAATTACTGTGATTTGGTGCTTTACAACTAAAAACGGGGAATACGTCTAAAAATGATTGTAATTCCTGAATTAAATCTGAAAAGTTTGCACTTTGATCATGTGTTAATTGATTAGTTTAAAATCCACAGTGGAGAAATTGTCTAAAAATCTATGAACATAACTGCTGCTTTTTCACTGGGATGTGACAGGTCATAGAAAGAAAGAAAAAATGCTCAGAGTATTAAAACATGATAAAGGTATCAGTGGTTTTACATGAGGTCTTCTTTTTGACTTTCCAGGAAGACTTGAGGGCTGTGGTTCGTGCACTGGAGAGGCTGGAGGAGGAAACCGAGTCTTTGCAGCACTTGTGCAGTCAGCTGAGGGACCAGTTGGAGGAGGAAGAGGAGAAAGCTAAAGAGGTGCAAATGATTTCACACAAGCATGCATATTTATTTGTCTTTATTGCAACAGTCTCCAATCACTGCTGCTTTTAATTCAGATGTGAATTTGATCTTTTTATCTTAGTGAAAATCAGAAACACTTTTATTAATAGCATCATATAAATGCTCAGATAAACACACATTTGTCTATTAAAGCAATACAGCATTGTCTGAGTTTTTCATGGTTGACTCATCCTCTTCACACTAAAGTTATCACCTATAACCACAAAACACTGTGCATGAACACTGAGGAGTCGCAGCAGATGTGAATGTTGTCAATACATCCGTTTTGTGCCTCGTACTAGCTGATACAGAACATTTCATGATATTGGCCAGTGTCAATGCCTCGGGCTCTTTGATATATTCTTCGAGTTGTTCTTGAGCAATTTCTGTGGTCCTGCTGTGAGAGTCAGCTGGCGTGGCAGAGGGCACATCCACGATGGGAAGCTCATCTTCCACTGCATCCCAGAGGTGCTGTATTAAACTGAGATCTGGTGACTGTGGGGGCCATCTGAGGACAGTGAAATCACTGATATGTTTAAGAAATCAGTTTGAGATGATTTGCGTTTTGCAACATGTCGCGTTCTTCTGCTGTAAGCAGCCATCAGAAGATGGGCACATGGTGGTCATAAAGGATGGACATGCAACAATGCTCACACACGATGTTTCTGTAGCGTTTAAATGATGCTCATCTGGTACAATGAGGTCCACAATGTGCCAAGAAAATATGCTTCACACCATTACACCCCTACCAGCCTGAACCGTTGATGCAAGGCAGGATGGTTCCATGCCTTCATGTTGTTTACTGACCCTGCCATCTGAATGTTTTAGCAGATATTGATTGATCTATCCAGGCAACTGGTGAGACCGTGTGAACTGTAGCCTTGGTTTCTTTTTCTTAGTTGGCCCCCGTTGTGGTCTTGGTTTTAAGTGTGGTTTATTTAGATATATTCCTCTGCATACCCTGGTTGTAACCAGAGGTTTAACCAGTCTGACTTTATTATTATTTTCAAGCAGTCTTAAAACAGCAACCAAGTTATTTTAAACACTCTGGCCATACTCTGTTGACCTCTGGCATCAACAAGGCATTTTTCACCCAGAGAACTGCTGCTTATTTTCTGTTTTTCAGACCATTCTCTGTGAACCTTAGAGATGGTTGTGCGGGGGAAATCCCAGCAGATCAGCAATTTCTGAAATACTCAGATCAGTCTGGCACCAGCAACCATGCTACGTTTAAAGCCACTTAATTCAACTTTCATCCCCATTCCGATGCTCAGTCTGATCTTCAGCTGGCCGTACTGATCATGTCTGCATCCCCGAATGCGCATGTAATTGGCTGTTATTTGTGTTAACGAGCAGATGAACAGGTTTACCTAATAAACCGTTCGTTACTTATCTCTCGTGTGTTTTTCAAATTCGAACCTTTTGTGTCGATTTATTGCTTTGATCTGAATTTTCCCTTTTTGAATGTTGCTCTCTTCTTTCTTTCTTTTTGCCTTTTTTTTTTCTCCAATAGACTATGGACGATCTGCTACAGGTTTTATTACATGCTATATAAATATGTTTTAATGTGTCATACATTACAGTAAATGGGTCATTTAATAATAGTAGATGTCACAGTTGAAGTGACCAGGAAATCGTTGTGGTGAACTGCAGTTTTGACACCATCATGGGGCTGTTAGACAGGTTCGTCTAGACATTTGTTACAAATTCGCCATAACAGTGAATTTTTCGTGATGTTTGGCTGAAATGTGGCTACTTTGTGGCTGTTGTGAAATCTGACATAACCTGTTCTTGAGAAATATCAAGTATTGCCTGGAATGTTACACCAGAGCCATATTGAATCACAGACTCTAAGGTTTTTAAATTATTATTATTAACTCACATGGCACCCCTTTTTCTGGTCTTCACAGATTTTACCAATAAGTGAACGAGCTGTTCTCAAACTTCCCTGTCTTCCTTCTCAGAAAGGTGAAACATTGGAGGTGAGTAAGTGTTGTTATTTTAAGAGCTCTGTACAGCCCACATTTTGACACTATCTGAAATTTGCTTGATTTAACCAAATTGCACAATAGCACTTTTCATCATTAAAGGTGTTCATTTTGTTCCTTTTCTTTTTTTTTTTTTAATGAATAGCATTTCTAAATAGCTGAGTGGGCACTTCCTCTACTATGTAACAGGAAAGCCTATACATGTTCTCTGTGGTGCAACTTCTGTGAAAAAACATGAAATTCATGTTACGAAATGCCCTTAGGAAGAGAGAGAGAGAGATAATGTGGGTTCTGTGTTATCTTGGTTATCTACTCAACTACAGAATAAACTCTTGTTTTTGTTCTAGCTGTTTTCATGAGTCATATCACTTATAATACGTTCTACCTGGAATTAGTTACAAAATCAACCAAATGCCACAGGTCATGCTAGTTGAGTGTAGGTCATCTTAAGTTACTTCAACCTGGAAGTATCATACCTGAAAATTACATCTGTGCCACTTTTTGGCCCCATAGCACTGTAACAGTTATCTTTTCTCATGTTCTAAGCTTTAAAAACTGTACTTGTATGTGTGTTAATGTGTGTATACCCACTGCTGATTGATCTGCTGCCTCTCTTCCCTAGGAGAAGCTAAACCAAAGACCAGATCATTAAAAAAAATCAATTTAAATCGACACTTTTTGTTTTCCTCAGGCTCTGCTGAGAAAGTTTATACCAGACAGTGATTCTGAAGCCACAGCTCGGAAACTGGGCCAAATTCTGCAGAAATCGAAGCCAACCGAGGATGACCAGGTGCTGCTTGCACAGGCGCGCGAACACGCCGATCGGCTCTTCCACCCCGGCTGCCTATTGAATAGTAGCGCACTGAGTTTTGAAGAAACGTAGCATTAAAGAAGAGGTTTAGAGATTTGCTGCACAGAGAAATATTTATTGGTGTTGATACTGCTAACTTCCATATTTGTGGTCGTCTTTGTGGAATATTTCTACTTACCATGCAGTCGGCTGGTATTGAGTTTGCATCATATTCCTGTTTTCAGCTGCTTTTTTTCTTTGTTGTTTTTATTGACTATGTGTTCTGTGGATGTTTTTTGTCTTTTGATGGACAAAAGCCTGATATCCAACTTCTGTGGCAAGTTTAGGCTAAACACCAGAAAATTTAATAAAGTCACAACTAAACTGAATTAATTAAAATCCTGCGGCCTAAACTTTCTTTTACAGTGGAAGATTTGGTGTGCTCTGAATAAACACAAGTCCAAATCTTGCTGCTGCTTGCTGCTTGATGTTTTGCAAGCCTCGTGAGACATTCAGCTAACTAAAGCTACTGGAATGTGTTTTAATCTAGAAAACTTTTGCATGGATTTAACAAATTTGGAGAATCTGCTCTGTGCTGGGAACAATGCCATTCTTGGAAGGATTATGCAAGGTGTGGGTTGGTTTTTTTTTTTTTTTAATGAAATCCGTGTAATAAAATTTACCCTGCAGCCAGGAAGTTGGCATCGAAATGATGTTGATGTGTTTTTTTCATTGCTGTGCATGTTGCATAAACCAGTGAACAAGATGATTCATGAATTCTTTTTTTCCCCCCTAGAATAACAACCCCGCAATCAGCATGTTCAGACAGAAGCAGCTTCTTGTTACGAGCTGGCAGCAACAGCCAAACCTGAATCTCCTTTTCATGAGCCAAATAGGCTCTTTTCGGCAAATCATAGGAGTGTTTTTTTTTTGTTTGTTTGTTTTTTTTAAATGAAACCTTCCCATTCTCAAAATTTTTAATAGACTATTAAAATAACAAAAATATGTGTACATTCAAAACAAGTCAATAACAGTCCAGATCCTTAAAAATACACGGTCCAAGTAAGATCACATCTCTGCATATGCAAAACTGTCAAACTAAAGCAAAAATCATCCTTTTATTTACAGGGTTATGTGTAGCTTTTAGACTCATAAGGAGGACACTGGAGTACATTCACTTGCAATAGCTCAAACACTTCCACTTCTGTATTTTATTTACACAACTCACATTTTAAAGGGGGATGAGTAATTTCCACAAAAGGAGAAATGCACATGTTAAAAGAAATGCTGAAGAAATGCCGAGTTAACATTTAAAATTGTTACGTTATTGGCCTCCCTGTTACATCTGCGAGTTTTTCAGTGACTTCCTTCGTATGGACTCTGAGGAGTCATCGTTGAAAAGTCGGTCAATGGTGGAGACCAGAGAAGCTTTGATGGCACGGCCTAAGCCTCTGGCAGCAAACACGTAGAGCACGGGGTTCAGCGCGCTCTTGATGTAAACCAGGTACAGAGATATGTATCTACCATAGCCTGCTGACTGATACAGAGGAGAGTAAAGTTCGGCCAAAGTCTGTATAAATCGACAAACAAAATAGGGCACCCAGCAGGTGAGGAAGAGGAGCATTGTGAAAAAGAGCACATGGTACATCCTTATCATCTTGCGTGCCATTGAAGGAGTGGAGGAGGTGGGTGTTGGAGGTGCAGCTCTCCTAACAGTGAACAAAACAGCCAGGTTACTTCCCAGGAACACCAGCATGGGCAACATGAAACCTGCTAAAGTTTCTATTACGAACAAAGCCGTATTACGTCCTTCACTCTCCAAGCAAAGGTGTTTCCCATTTATCTCCAGCAGGACAGCAAAGTAGAGGTAGGGGCTAGACAAGATGGTAGCCACCAGCCATATGAGACCACAGGCCAAAGGGACGGCCCAAGCTGGCCGTCGCAGTCGAGCCCACACCGGCCTCAGCAGGCACAAGCATCGCTCCAGAGCCACAGCGCAGAGCAGGAAAGCAGAGGCGTACAATCCCAGGACCCGCAGGAACATGACGAGGCGGCAGAAGGCGTCTCCAAACGGCCAGCTGTTGTTGTGAATGAGGTAGCCCAACATGAGGGGGGTCCTCAGGATCAGCACCAGATCGGCCAGGGCCAGGTTCAGGACATAGATGCGGAAACTGCTGGCAGCACGCGTCTCCTCATTACTGCCTCTACGAACCACGTGACGATGACTCCGAAATCCGAGTGCCCAAACCACGAGCCCATTCAGAGGCGCGCCCACCTTGAGGTACCAAGACAACCAGGTTGCAGTTAGGTTCAGGGAATTTTACAGGAACTTGACATTTTGCAGGAATTCATTCATTTGCTTGTTGTGAAGATTGAACCTACTGTTCATTCTGTGAAACCGATATGAAGATGGAACCAACAGCTGGTCTTATTTAATGAGCTCTGGTGGCTTTTTCAGTCTTTGCATGACAATCATCATTTACATTGAGCAGACTCCCTGCCTGTTGTAGCTGCAGTACATGGAGCATTTACTCCAAAGGTATATATGTAAGTGGAACTTATACTGAATGTGAATTTTACATTGGAAATGATTCATGAACTGAAAGTCAGAAAAAAAAAGAAGATCCCTCACCAGGAAGATGAGCAGCGTAACTGCAATTTGGGTTCCCCTTGAAGCCTCTTCCTGCCAGGTGCTGCTGTTGGTGCTAAATAGGTTTGTCCCATTCATGCCAGCCATCGGGCCGATGCGAAACTGGAGATGGGCTGTAACGTGTCACGTTAGTTAAATACAGAAAGCGCTGCGGATGTTTGTCAATAAACAATTTCATCACTGATGGAGAAGGAAAATGTGCAACTTTTGCACTGAAAGACAGATTTCACATATGCCGGTTGCCTTAAATGTTGACAAGCTGATGTCCACACCACACAGCAAGATGACACCACACACTTCCTTCTGTACATTTGCTCAGCTTTGCATTGTTTCTTAAAATTACTTTCCTCACTTAAAAATAGGAAATGCGCATTACTGCAACAAAGGGAGTGCAGCACTCGAGTCTGAATCACCTGGGTGGGGTTTTTTTTAATCATATATCACTTAGGTGGCATTTTCTAATCTGATGAATAATCATAGCCACTGCAGTGTTTCCACTGTACTCTAACTTTGAAAATTTTGTGGTTTTCAGTGCAAATATCAGCTTTTTTTTCAACAGGCACTTTGACCTTATGTGCTGCTTTTTGTTTCCATGGCGTGATTAATAAAAACATGAAAGCACAGCATGCACGTCAGGTGTAACAGCAATGATTAACAAGAAAGGAATCTGTTACACGTACGTTCAGGCAACCCCGGGGTCTGCTATTCTGCTGCTGCATGCAAAAATTCCTGTATCAGTGAACTTACCTCCCTGGTATGAATTCACTGTTTCACAGCAAAAGCTTTCACATATCACGGAAAATAGCCTCTATCCATGCTAAGCACTAAAAGCAAGAGCAGCATCTGTGCTGCAACTGACTCCAATTTTAATTTGCTGCCCGTACTAACCTGATCAGTACTAACCTGCACCAGAGTTATTAGTAGCTATGAATCAGTAGAGATTAAAAGCTCCGGCAACCAAACCTTTGAAGTTGGTATTTAAAAAAAATAAAATAAAAATCTAAAAGCAGGATTCAAATTATAATGCTAATTCCAAGATGTCTTTACTCACCTCCTTTACTTGAGTTGTGGGTGGAAGAATTGGAGTAGCATATCAATAAAAAGGGAGTGCCTATCTGCCTGACTAGCAGTTTCTTTCTCTCTCTCTCTCTCTCTCTCTCTCTCTCTCTCTCTCTCTCTCTTTCTCTCTCTCTCTTTCCTGTCTGTGATTGCAACACACACACACAGACACACACTCCTTCCTATAAGCATATTTACAACACCTCAGAGTCAATCATACTTTTCTTCTGATAGTGAAAAGCCATTTCAAGTGTTTCCCCCCTGGCTTTATCAGCTGCTTCAAATGCCTCAGAGGCATAAAAGGTAAAAACTGAATGAGATAAAACTTCCAAGTCTTCCTCCAAAAGTCTAAAGAGCTTTTCTTTTTTCTTTTGGATTTCACTGATTTTACATAATTTTCTTTACAGCAAAGTAGCTCAGTGATGTAGATACTCTAATTCGCCACAAAGTTTTTTTCGTTTGTTTTTTTCCATGAAATTTGATTTCTAACATTTTGGTGGGCACTTTCTTTTTTACAGCTGGCTGTGAGAGGAAACGTACCCAAGCTGCTCTTGAGCTGGCGGTGTTGCGTATTCATCAATCTAGATTTCTATTTGCTTTACTTCCTTTTCATTTATGCCCGCCACATTGTTTTGCATTTCTCTGTGTGGAGTGCATGA
>VUQG01008781.1:6762-16847 GCA_015106755.1 Etia nguti | reverse complement strand
CAGGTCATTTGAGAGTTGTTTTGAGACCCCCATGTTGCTACTCTTCAGAGAAAATTAAAAGAGGAGGGAAACTTACAATTGACCCCCTTAAATACTCTTTCTCATTATTGGATTCACCTGTGTATGTAGGTCAGGGGTCACTGAGCTTACCAAGCCAATTTGAGTTCCAATAATTAGTTCTACAGGTTTTGGAATCAATAAAATGACAACAGTGCCCAAATTAATGCACCTGCCTGATTTTGTTTAAACAATTATTGCACACTTTCTGTAAATCCAATAAATGTCATTTCACTTCTCAAATATCACTGTGTGTGTCTCCTATATGATATATTTAACTGACATTTTTTATTGTAACAACCAACGATTTATACAGGAAAATAATGACTATTAACAAGGTTGCCCAAACTTTTGCATCCCACTGTATGTAAATATTTAAAGTTTACCTTTATCATTCTCCCACCATAAATCAAATCGTTCCTAGGCATTGAAATATTTCTGATTTTTCATTAAAAATGTTTCATTAAAAACCTTAATCAGTTTAATAGGTGAATGAGTTTTAATAGGTTTAAAATACTGAAATATATCTAAATGTAATAACAGTTAATCACAGTCGATCTTACTTTAAGAATATGTGTGTGGTGTTAAAAATTAAAATGCTATTTCTAGTTTTCAAGCCATTTAAACACATTATATGCAGTTTTCTTGGCATTTTCAATTTATTTAAAATGCTTTTAGCTAATTTGCCTACATACTCTGATAATTAAGTTTACAGCAGGAATTAGGCCAGAAGCTTATGGAGTGAGTGATGGACTTGATGAAGGATAATGACAACGCTCCTGCTTTCTTTTTCCACTGTGTCACCATGTTTGCTTTCCTCCGCCTCGCCCCACTCCAACACACTTCACTCCCTCCAACAGTGACCATGGGCTGTTTATCGACTTGCTTCTTCTTCCTGTTTGTGGTACTAAGAGGATGAAATTAGATCTGCATCAGCGAGGATTTGAGATAAATTGGGCAGCGGATCGGTCCAAATTCGATTTGCTCTAGGTTTCGGGGGGTGGGGGGGAGGGTAGTTCTCCATCGTAGACTAGATAAGAACACCAGTCTGACATTGACAAAGATTGAGTGAATGCAGTTCTTTAAAGGTGTGGTGCAATTAATCAGTCCATGTATTTGGATAAGACAGAACTTATGCATCCAAAGATTCAGAGTTTTGAGGTCACTTGTAGTCATACATGTGACCCTGCTGCCAGGATTAGTGATTGGTTGCCTTTGGCCCAAACTATGCAAGACCTCATCCCTCACTGCATGCTGTCCTCTCCTGTAGTGCCATTGGATGGGCCCAAATGGCTGTGGCACATGGGGGTAAACTCCCGCTCCCATTACAACTCCCGGGAGAGAGGGGTTTGCTCCTTCGCTTCATTGTATGTTTGGGAGATGGGTGTGGATCTCACTCTTTTCACGGTCCCACTTTGATCTGACTCCAATTCGAGACAGCTGATACCACAGATGAACTTGACACTCAACTGCTGCCTCTGTAGAAATCTGGAATGGCAAGAGGAGAATAGGATTGAGAGGAATGGACCTCAAAGCCAATGTATCTGCTGTTTTGTGTGCCAGACAGACGCAATGACCCTCTTGGTTAAACTCAGCTGAAGAGGTCACAGCTCATATTGAACAAGAGAAAAGCCCAGAGGGTAAACAAATGTCTCTGCATTTTTATTATGTAATTTATTTTGTCACAGTCCTCTATAAATCTATATAAATTTGTATCAGCATCCTGATTATCAAACCATGATATGGAGGAGAGGATGTTTTAACATTAATTTAAGGCTTTAACAACATTATTTAGATATAATTTTTAATGGACACTGAGAAAGCAAGTGGCTCTACATTGTTGGTGACGCTAGACAGAGCAGCTCTCTGTCCTTACCAGTGGATTATACTGCTAACTACTCAAAAAGTTACATACTATTAAAAGTTAACTACAAGTGAATTCAGATGTATTATTTTGAAAAAAAAGTCTATATCTAACCTTAAAATAGAACCAATTAAAGATGAGATAGGGCTGCTTCTTCCCTCACAGTCTTCTCAATGCCTTGTGGCTAACAGATGTGTTAACTATACTATTCTATTTCATCTCATTACCATTTAGATGATGGCTTAAAAGTACAAATATACAGCTCTACAACTAGTAACACAGCATTTTATAAATAAGAGTTCAAGACTAGTAACTTCAAACTGGGACTGATTATTAGGTGTCCAGTGAAGAGTGGCCTAAAATATCCCTGTAGCTCAGGTCTGTTGTGGAGTCAAGGGAAAAAGAAAATTTTACTCAGAACTCTATGCAATCTCTTTCCAGAGCAGTAAAATGGTAAGGGGCAGCCAGGTGCTGCTAATGAAATGCACTTGATTAAATGATCATCTGCAAGAGTGAGCACCACTGTGAAAGCAGAGGTTGTGGCTGTTTGCTGGTCTGGAGGATTCAGGTGTGTGTTAACACAGTGCAACAATCTATTCAGAAGTGGACGTGCCAGCAAATTCATCCCAAGGTCAGACTGTGTGTGCTCAGGTACACTGCAAAAATCCCAAATGCCAGACTCTATAGGCCTTAGTTAGTTTGTTAAATCATCAAGTTAATAAATTATGTTAAATGAGAAACTTCATAAAGTTAAAGTAGAATTAGAAAAAGACTGAACAAATATGGCTTTTTTGATCTGATTGCCAAGAAAAATGAAAAAAAAAGCCATGTTTGGCCATAATCAACAGCGCCACATTTACCAAAATACAAGCACGGTAGTGGTCGGGTGATGATTTGGGCTTGTTTTGCAGCCACAGGACTTGGACACCTTGTACTCCCTGAGTTGACCATGAACTCCTCTGTAGACCAAGGTATTTTAGAGTCAAATATGAGGCCATCTGTCAGACAGCTGAGGCATGGCTGAAACTGGGTTGTGCAACAGGACAATGATCTTAAGCACATCAGCAAATCTACCAAAGAAATAGGCTGAAAAAGAAAAGACTCAAGTTTTAGCAAACACCCAATCATCTCGATCTAAACACTTTGATGGGACCTTAAGAGGGCTGTCCATGAATAAATACCCACAAACCTCAATGAACTGAAGCGAGAGACTGACAAGGAGAATAACTTTTCTTTTTAGTTATGGCTGCTCAAGGTGGTTCCACAAGCTAATGAATCATGGGGTACTTAGTTTTCCACAGGACTCTCTGCAGTCCTGTGAAACCTTTGTTTTCATATGACTGTATTTGTTAACTTTAATCCAGTGAACAAAGATGCAAAAAGACGTTGACGATGCAAAGACTTTGCTTTGTCATGGACTGAGTTTGTCTATAGTTCTGACAGCTGTGTTTCTCCCAAAGGAATGTTTCAGAATGAATGAGATTTCTGAAACATTCATTGCTAGGTGTCTGCAGGTGTGACAAAATGGGCCCCACAAACATTTTTAGCAACGCTCTGCAATTGGGCAACTCTTTGGAGCCATCAGTAAACTGAGCCTTTCTAAGTTAAATCGAAATGAAGGGCTTTCAAACAGCAGATACCCCAGAAATCCAGCGGGATTCATTGGGGCGTTCAAAGACCCTTACTCACTCTATTTTGGTATTTCAGTCATTCTCATCTTTGCCTCTCTGTGTACATGCTTAACTAAGCTTATAAAATGTCACTCAGATGTTTACAGTTTGACTTCAGGCTTTACCCACGATTCACAAGTTTCTCAATGTAGACTGCAAACATCACACACAGACAAGCTGCAACATATTCTGCCTCAGGTCAGCACTAAACTGTTGTTGGCCGAATGGGCTCCTGCCTGTCATCTCAGATCATGAACATACCTAAAGAATCTACTGGAAAGAAACCTATATTTGTGAGATTCCTCAATATTTCAGGTTATACTAAGTATTATCTTTGCTTATTAGACATTGTGTTGTTTTGAAGGATGCATTCAAAACTCATTAGTTACAAATCACTTTGTACAAATGATTGATTTGACATAATTTGAATATTGTGGAATCAACGTCAACGTTTGTTAATATTTTAACTTTTGTTGTTTTTTGTACAGCAGTTTTCTTGATTCACTAGCTTCTATTAAGCTTAGTATCAATATCTTCATGGAATATAAGAACAGGGATGAAGTACCAAAACCCACAGGCTGTTTCTCTTTCTGGGATGTCTAGATAAATGTGAGAAAGGTCTATGTTATACTAGAGATCTGTATTATCTTTTGGAGTACAATAATCTGTTCCTGTGCCTTTTTTCCACATCCACAGTGCAATGTTACATCACTCCTTTATTTAGGAACCATATCAATGTGACATCATGACCATCACTCTATACCTGCATTCACCACAGACAAGGCTGGCTTGGACTGAAACTGAAGCCTGTGTGTTGTATGAAGTGTAGGACATCGCTGCTTGTCATTGGCTATTCTGAGGACGAATCAGATTTCACAGAGCTGAATCCAGTTTCCTGTAGTTTCATACCACTTGGTTAGCAGGTTTTGGCCAAAAAGATACAATGTGTGGTAATTTTTTGCGTTCATTTTCTTTCTTACAGATGGAAGAATCACATAGCAGTTGCCCATCGTTACCTTTTAATGACCAACAGGGGGCGATACCTGTCGGTGCTTCCCATTCTATAGAAGTCTATGGAAAAACACCACTTGGACCTCATGTAATTTCTCCAAATTAATCATTTGCTTTAATGGCCCTGCAGACTGTAATATTTCAGCATGTATGTATGTATGCGTAGATGTGTGTAAGCTTCACTGAAATGTGGATTATGTTGATCTGTTGTAATACCTTACCTGTTCTCCTTGGTGCCACAATGAAAATAGCTGAAAAACTTATCTTACAAACACAGCTGACTTAAAAATAAATAAATAAATAAATAAATAAAACTTTTTTCTTCTTTTTCATTTTCTTCTTCCACATATTTTTGCACATTATACCTTTTTCTGTTTTGTCTGGGGTTTTTTTCCCCATCATTTCATGCAGCATTCTCATTGTTTAGGTACATTTAGGTCTCACATTATAAGATGATCTTCCTAATATTGTGATAGTGTCCCAAATATGTTCCAATCTTTGGTGGCTGCAAGGCTAGCTGTGAACCTCTTTCAACTGAAGCTATGACCAGTTCTTTTATGTTTGTCATGTTTCTGCATTACAAAACTGTAACAGTCTGAATAAAATCCTGATCAAGTCTTTTTCTTTGTCTGAGAGAACAAGAATTTAGGGACCAACAAAAAAGAAAATCTAGAGTTTTTGCAGCTGGAATCTGGACTTTCTCTTTGTGCCATTAATACTGCGGAAATTTCAACCTTTAAATGTGATTAAACCCTCTACAAGTGTACGACACACAGTTGATACAAGACTTCTTATAGAGAGCTATGCTATCTTTCCTTCTCAAGTTACCTTCTCTAGTGATGGCTAAACAGCAAAAACTCGAAAACTACTGAAACCTTTACTGGTCAGATCTGCCCCTACGGAAAAAATCTTCCATTGCAGACAGGTGTGTGACCTGTGACACACGTGCATGTAACGAATGATGGCACAAAGCTGTAGCTGCAGTAAAATCTCTAAAATGTTTAGGGGACTCAGAATCCTTAAGAGCAACAATGAAAGGAAATTTCAGCAATATTGTCCAACAGAAAGAAAACACGCTGCAATATGAATCAAAATCTATCTAAACAATCTATAAAAATTTCATGTTTAGTGGTAGAAAGTATTAAAGCCATTCTTCTTTTAAATGTGCAGCTAGTGTACAGTATCGGCATCAATAAACCAGGGCATCTGTACCTGTAGGTGCAGAACTCGGATGCCTCGTTGCAATTGTTACTGCGCTGTAGATCATTTTTCCGTTGTGACATGAAGGCTCTGTTGGTTCAGTGACTCACTTGTCAGAAAGCATTAACAAAAGAACCAAAGGGAGGAAACGCACAAAATATTCACATGAATGTCTGATTAGGCTAGTCAGCTCTCTGAACAATGCGCTCTGCCTGTGGCTGAGGTTTTTTGTTACAGCGACCAATAGACAGATTTCCTCTTTCAAACAAGTTTCCTGGCTAAAATGCCTTCTAATGGCACAGCTCAGTGTGGCACAAATAAAAACGCTGAGCATATGTGGCCTTACACAAAACGGGATTAAACCCGTAATGTTTTAACTATGTTTTCCACGAATTTACGTGACAAACAAATAAACCCCTTTCAATTTGCCACAAAGCCGTTTCAAGGAATGCCTCCCCGGTTAAGAGTGTCTGAAAGACTTTGGATTGTGTTAGCGCTCGTTATTTTGTCACTTTCAGCTGGGCTTTATGATTAACGAACGTGGAATGGCTGTGGACAATTAAAGCCAATGCGTGTTCCCGCTTTTAAGATTTATCACCTGCTTCAAGGCCGCAGACATTTTACAGCCTCTCAGTCAACAAAGTTCTGTTTGACCTCAGAAAAAAGTTAACAGGAGCTGAGTGTACTTGATGCCTTTTTAATGAATTTCCAAACACCACAAGTATTAATATTCAAAGATGGACTTTTCAGTGAGATTGATGAGCAAACTGACAGGAGTAGTGTTCAGAGAAAAGAGAAGGGGTTTCCAGGGAACTCTAAAGAAAGGAGATGCTAAATGATGCTGCATTGTCTATAGAGAGGAAAGACAGAAAGGAAAGGACTGGAGGAGGAACTGTATAATAGACTGACGTGGAAGGAGGTGAAAAATGGCTCTATTATGGGCCTAATAGAATTTCCCTTGTTCCCAGAGGAAAACAGAATGGACTCTCCCTCCTTCCCACTTTGCCTCTCCATCCCCTCATCCTTCCATTTGCTTGCAGCTGAGGCATAATTTCATCACTCCTCACTTAATTGTGTGCGTTGCTGGCAGGCCCCGACTCTCTGTTCCAGCAAACACAGGGCAGGTGGGAGAGGAGGAAGAAGAGCAGAATAATAGAACAGAGTGGGAAACCACAGCACTTCATTTTTATAGATGGACAGCTTGTAAAAGCAGTGGGTTACACGGTCCCCTCTGAACAGTCAAGTGTAAACACAGTAGAAGACTGAGTGAGATCCCTAAGAAATGCTGTTTCACACAGGATGGACTTACAGTTAGATTAGATTTGAGTAGTTAAGTAAAACATTAGGTAGAGTTAAAGGGGACATGAAATGCTACACGCATAAAGGCTAATTTGTATCCCTGAGCCCTGCTCTCAGAAATGGACATAGATGTAACTGTCTGTGAAGCTGGAGTTAAGAAATAAGTGCTTAAAGTTTAAGCCTGGAAAACATGTTTAGCGCCATCTTCTGTCAGTATGCACCGTGACGTCATGTGGTTTGATGGTTGGTTGCGGCTAATAGACTTGCATTAGTTTATGTTAGCTAGCTATTGACAGAATCAAGAACTCAGAGGAAAATAACAACACTAAAACTGAAAATGAGTTTAAGGGGATCACCTTTGTGCTGCAAAAATGAGTTTTATGTCAAGAAACTGAGAATATACTGTCCACCTTCACTGTCTGTCTCTTTAGCAGTAATCGACTTTTTGGCTAGCTGCACTCAAACAGAAAAATCCAACTGTTAGCACTAAGTGAGGACTGTGTGAAGGAGAGCCTGTTTGAGTCACCAGACCGACAAGCTGGATTCCAACAAACCAGCGTTTCCTCACGAGGCCAGGTGTATGGAAGCCGAGCAATCAGTTGGCAAAGCAGATGTTTGCATGATGCGATCAGAGCAATTTTATGTAATAAAATATTTTCTCTTTTCCCAACACAACCAAAGAGTTTACAAGATCACAGGTTACACCACACCAAAAACATAAATGTTTCTTACTGAAAACAATTGGAAATCCTAACATCCATCAGCTTGTCCACAGGGGAAAAAACCCAAAAAACACGATGTTACACTCTTCTTCACTTATATTTGGGCTTCGCTTGTACTCACTTCTAATATAAAGTATTCCAGTCAGTGAGATGATGTGAGGAAAAGAAGGTCTCCAAAACGTGTGGCATCTCTTCCTCGGAGCCGCTGTCTTGTCAAATCATCATACATTGTCAGATCGACATACATGTATCACAAAGTGATAGCTGTATTTGTTAGATAACCATACGTTGTGAGACGAGCAGCCTTACCATTAATTAGTAAAAAGAAAAATGTGGTTATGTTAAAATAAACATCATTTATTTAGCGTTTCTCGTCCGTACGATGAACTGATGACTCTTACGCACATAGTCAAATTTATTGACAATGTGTGTGCGTGTGCATGTGAATTAACGCATGTATGGTACTCTGATAAGTATCCTGAAATGTTAAAAAGGCTTTCCGCCACTTTTTTTTTCCCATCCATCACACACATTGACCTACTTTCCCTGGAGACATGTTGATGGGATTCCTGATCGTGCGTCAGTAAGACAGTTAGTTATGTTTGTGGTGCGGTGTAGTTTTGTATGTAGTAAACTGTTTGGATGTCCTTGGGCAAAGAAATATTATTTTATTGCAAAAAATAGTGCTGATTGCACCTCTCAGTACAGCCGGCCAGATGATAAAAATCAATTCTTGACTCCAGCTTATCCTCCACACAGTCCTCATTTACAAAGAGCTTTACAAACATTACGATTAGCAGCTGAATTCTCCCGTTTGAGTGCAGCTAACCGAAAAGCAAACAGCCACTTGCTGCTAAAGAGACAGAGTGAAAGTGGACAGTATATCCCTGGTTTCTTAACAATAAACTAATTGTTGCAGAAAAGGGAGAGCACAAAAATGATCCCCTCAAACTGATATTTAGTGTCCTTATTTTCCTCTGAGTTCTTGATTCTGTCACTAGTTAGCTAAAATAAACTAGTGTAAGCTGATTCGCTGCAACCAACCGACCAACCACATGACGTCACGTTCCTCACTGACAGAAGATGGCACTAAAGATGTTTTTATAACTTAAATTTTAAGGACTTATTTCTTAAATCCAGCTTCCCAGACAGTTACATCTATTTCTGTTTTTGAGAGCAGGGCTCCATGATGTAACTTAGCCTTTATATGTGTAGCGTTTCATTCCCTCTTTAACCTGCCAGTTTAATAAGAGATTTTTATTGCAGTGCACTTTGGTTTATTTTCCTCATAAAAAAGTAAATGTTTTGGTAAGATCAGAGGAAATAAAACAATTCAAAATCATTTGAGTTGTTATGAGTATTGCATCTCAAACCCACCTTGTCCATCCTTTCATGTAATATTTACAAAACACTACACAAGCTCAAACAGACCCTCAAGTTCACGCCTATTTGTATCTAAAAAAAGAAAGACAAAAAGCCACTCCACTTCGATTTCCATGTCAAGACATTAACCTTTGACCTCAGCGTAGATCAGTCACCTCCCTTCTGCTGTTCCACCCAGTACAAGCGATTTGTTACTTTCAAAGGCCGCACCTTGTGTTTGATCTCCTGTTACAGTCGACTGTGGCCAAAGAGAACACGTGTGCACTCATCTGGAGAAATCTGCGGAGCCGCTACAGTCAGCCGTTTATCATCACGCATGTCTTCAGAGTTCCTCAGTGAGATGCTCTTCGCTCTTCGCATAAAGATGAAGATGCTTTTGACCCTTGACCTCATCTCAGTGGCTGCTTTTTTTGTTTTTTCAGAGAGCACCGCACTAAGATGTAAGAGGCACACGAGGCATAGAGGTTACAAGATTGGGGTCAAATGTTTTAGGCAGTCCAGTATATCTCTCTAAAACCAATGAAACTGATTGTGAATTTTCCAGGCCTTATGGTTACCGTATTACCATTCAGACATAATACAAACTGAGAGGCAGCACAGTGAACAGCCATATTCATGCTGAGCATGAAAGTCCCAGAAGCAGCTGATAGTTAAATATTGCTCACAGTGTTTTATGAAAAGGTTAAGCATTCACTGTGTAAATATGTCTTTTTATTTTACTAACCATATTTTTTTAATGAGTGAAACTGTTTCAACAGAAAGTATTAATCGTCGACATTTATAAACTTTTTTTATACCATGTCATAGTTTTAGTTTATGGTATTAATCATTAACATTTTATTTCACTTGTATACTTCCCACCCTATATCTTCTGTGGGG
>VUQG01008775.1:0-11288 GCA_015106755.1 Etia nguti | reverse complement strand
AATAAAACACTGAAAAAAGCCAAACAATAACATTTTTAAGTTATCTAAGTGACTTACATATCATGTTTAACCTAAGTAGCGAAAGACCGCGGGGGGTTTGAAAACGATATGCCGGGAGTTCGCTGTTCTCGCCGGCTCTAGTGAGCCTTGAACACCCGGCTAGCTATTGAGCTGGTAGGTAACAGACGTCTCCGAAAACGTCGGAGCACTTTTGCAAATATGTGAAATCTTGATAAACATGTTTGAAATCTTGATACACATGTTTGAAGTTCACACAGCTACATTCTCGCCTGAAAATATCTTAAAAGTTTATTTTGTGACCCAGAAAGAGTAATATTAAAACTAAGTAGCTGCTGCCATTTTTGGAAACTGGAATTGGCTGAGCCGCGTTATGAATTCTGGGATATGGTGGGCCACGAAGGATACACCCGACCCATCCTTCAAATCTGGGGAAAAGGAGGATGCATTTGTCGGCCGCATTTGGAGGAGTCTTCGAATTTGAACAGCCTTCGTCGCGTCGCTGTAACGTAATCGGCCTACAAATGCGGCCTCCGAAGGATGCAGCCCTAAACCCTAGCATTGCAGAGGTTGGCAGTCTTCCCAGGAAGAAATTATTAACCGTTTTGGCCCAGAACCCTGTCCACCTCACTGCTTGGAACGCGTTCCTTTCATTCCACAACCTTCCTTCCTTCAACCTTCTCTTCCCATCCTACGACAACGCTGCCATGTCTGGCTTCGTATCTTTTGCTCATTAATTCCTGGCCTCCAAAATCCCCACAATCAAGGCCTATCTTAGATGCATCAACTTCTTTGCCAAAAAACTCACAGGTTCGCCTTGGTTGACCTCTGCATTATCTCAGCTGTTGCTGTTAATCAAAGGTCTCCAACGTCAGGCACCCACTTAGACTCCATGGCGTCGACAAAATTCAATCCAGATCTTCATCCCTGCGTAAGTGACCTTCACCCATGCTCAAACTGACAGAGGAGAGAAAGCAAAAGAGTGGAGAAAGAAAGATAGAAAGGCATGTCAGCAAAGGACTAGAGGAACACAAGAGTTTAACATGAACAACAATTGCCGCAACAAGAGATGTGTGCACTTTAAACATAATTAAAGCTGAATTTGAAATAAAAATCTTTTTCTTTTCCTTCTTACAGAGTGCAGACATGTCTGCTGCCAGCTGTCTTCTATCTGAAGATGAGTTTCTGCAACAAGCTGCCAAACCAGCAGAAGTTCCCTGTGACATCTGCACTGGAACCAAACTGAAGGCCCTGAAGTCCTGCCTGGTGTGTCTGGCCTCCTACTGTCAGACTCACCTGGAGCCTCATCTGACAATGAAAGGTCTGAAAAGACATCAGCTGATTGATCCTGAGGAGAACCTGGAAGACAGGATGTGTATGAAGCATGATAAACCTCTGGAGCTGTTCTGTAAGACCGATCAGACATGTGTCTGCGTGCTCTGCTCTGTTTTAGACCACAAGACTCATGAATTTGTTCCTCTGAGAGAAGAATATGAAGGAAAGAAGGCAGAACTGGGGAAGACTGAGGCTAAAATTCAACAGATGATCCAGAAGAGACGACTGAAGATTCAGGAGATCAAAGAGTCAGTGAAGATGAGTAAAGATGCTGCAGACAGAGAGAAAGCAGAAGGTGTTCAGGTCTTCACTGCTCTGAAGGAGTCTGTTGACAGACACCTGAACGAGCTCATAAAGGAGATTGAAAACAAACAGGAAACAACAGAGAAACAGGTTGAAGGTTTCATCAAAGATGTGGAACAGGAAATCTCTGAGCTGATGAAGAGAAGCTCTGAGGTGGAGCAGCTCTCACACTCTAAAGATCACGTCCACCTCCTCCAAAGCTTCTCATCCCTGAAAGCTGCTCAAACCACCAAAGACTGGAAAGAGATCGGTATTCATTCACCATCATATGAGGGGACTGTGGTGAAAGCTGTGGATCAGCTGAAGGTGACACTCAGTAAAGACATGAAGAAGCTGTTTGAGGCTGAGCTGAAGAGGGTCCAGCAGTGTGCAGTGGATGTGACTCTTGATCCTGATACAGCACATCCTTATCTCATCCTGTCTGATGATGGGAAAAAAAGTACACTGTGGTGAAGAAGAGAACAACCTTCCTGACAACCCAGAGAGATTTTCTGAATTTCCCTTTGTTTTAGGAAAGCAGCGGCATGTTTTTACTTTTTACAAAGATTTTACTTTGACGTTCAGGTTGAAGAAAAGACCACCTGGGCTTTAGGAGTGGCCCAATATTCAGTCAACAGGAAGAAAGGCATCGCACCGTGTCCTGATAAAGGTTACTGGACTGTAGCAGTAGACAAAAATGTTTTTATAGCTTTTGATGACCCTCAAGTGCATCTTTCTCCTCAGTCTGGTCTTGAGAAGGTGGGGGTGTTTGTGGCCTATGAGGAGGGTCTGGTCTCCTTTTATGATCTACATCATGCAGCTCTTATCTACTCCTTTACTGGCTGTTGCTTTACTGAAAAACTATATCCATTCTTCTATCCCGGTGTTAATGGTAATGGTAAAAACTCTGCACCTCTCAATCTGTCCTGTCAATCAATTAATCTGAACTTCTTCCATGGGGAAATTGGATTCGTTAAAAATTAATCTCAATATTTAAACTGACACACACATGAAGTCCTAAAAAAAGAAAGTAGTTCCAACACCCCCACGGTTTCCTGCCAAATAGGGATTCATAGGGGAATAATTCTGTGGACCCCAGGGAAACTCCCGCTTTGGAAACAATAGAGGGTCTAACCAGCAATCCCAATTTCCTTTATGCTCATAAATTAACTTAGAAATCATGGACTTTAAGCTCTTATTCAGAAACTCCACCAGCCCGTAGGACTAGGGGTGGTATACGTTAGTTCAAACAGACTTAATGGCTAAGAATTATTACATCTCTTTTAATGTGCTAGACATGAAGAAGGTGACCTGGTCAGTCGGTATCTCTTTTGAGATGTCGACTTAAGAGATGACTTGAAACAGCACCTGCTCCACACTGTTTGCAGACATGCGGCACAGTGGCACTGCCTGGGGATATCACGTTGGATACTGAGACTACAAGAAAACGATATCCGCATGCACTCTAGTGAAATGACCCAATAAGGTCCGTGCCAATGCACTTTGCTATGGTCAGCTTGTTTCCTAACTGGCATTCCTGGCAGGATGCACACCAAGGTTCCCTCAAATGTCCAACCGCTAGAATCAGGCCATAATTGGATCAAGAGTTGTCAGCATCATTGCAGGAAGTATGTTATCATTGGAATAAATCAACAAGGAATTTATCTGTGTGTTCACATGAATGATTTTTTTATTTAGTTAAACTAAGGTGCTGCTGAGATGTTTTCTTATGGTGTGCAAGACAGTTTTAGTCATGTTCTTTGAGCTCCAAACCTGGCATTTAACGCATTTAACAAAATTTGTGCAAATATTTTGTGCTTTAAAAATGTTTTTACCTATTCTTACTGTTGCTGTTCACACGAAATGTGTAATTCCGTATGACAAATTTGCGGCATTTATTTATTCGAACCAAACTCGATTTTTCAGATTTTTTGGATTGGAATAAACAGATCTCATAAATCATATCACTGCATCTGGTAACAAATGCCCTTGGAACACAAATTGTGCACAGGTACTGAATACAAATACAAATACAAATACCAAATACCTCAGACACATAGCAAGATGCTGCTCCAGGTCAATCAGCTCTCTGAGATTCTTTCTTTGCCTCCCCAGATGTGGTCCCAACTCTGCCAACAGGAGCTCAAACTGCCCGACTGACATTCTGAAATATATATAAACGCGGCTATAATACAGCTTCAACTCCTGGATAAAACCATGAAATTCTTCCTGCAGCCTGCAGTGTGTGATCGCCTTTTAACAGTCAAATTTAAGGAGGACTTCATGAGGTTTTATATCAGATCAAAGTTCGAGGTTTAGGTGCTTTTTTTAGACTAAACTCTGTTTTAAAGCTCACAGAACAATGAAAATGTTTGCTGTGAGGGTGATAATTTGAGACTGTCATTTGTGCGAAGATATATATAGTCATTGTTTGCATGTATGCTGATAAAATATTTGTCCTTATTAGGTTTTATAAACTTCTGTGTGCACTCTGTGCACCATGATATGGGAGGAAGCAGCCTTGACGCTATAATTTTCTTTTACACATTTAGAAACCAGACGGCTCTGTTCTTTTAAAGGTGCAAGACTGCTTACTTCTGCTTTTCATATGTCACATGCACATGTCAGCTCGTTGAAAGGTCACATCCTGTACAGAGCAACTGAAAAGCTTGATAAGGAAACTATGCCTATGTATGGTTGGACCCACACACACACACACACACACACACACACACACAGACAGACAGGCGTATACTTTGCTCACACACACATGCCTGCTTAAGATTTTCACGTGTATTTGTAATTGCATATTCATGTATGATTGCTTGTTGACAATAAAAAGGGCAGTAACGGGGAAGTCAGTCGAAGTTGGCTGAGTACAAGTGAAGGGAGCATTCCTTGACCTTGGCTGACTTCCCTCGCGAGCCAAAAACACAGAAAGCGCATTCTTGTCTTGTTTTGCCGTGCAGTTGATTGTCTTATGTTCCAGCGGGGTTTGTGCCTAGATAAACCCAACAGTTGCAAATTGTTTTGTAGCCTGAAGAAAATAAAACAAGGACAAAAGTTGCTCCCATGCAATGGTACTTCTTGTTGATCTGCAGTCAGACTGAACTCGGTCATGGATACTCCTGCTTCTAACTCTGATCTGTCTGGTTATGATGATCACAACACATAACACAACACTGGGTTAGAGCGGCCCAGTTCAAATAAGTAAAATTCAAAACTGAGGAAAATGAGGGAGAAAGCTGCTTACAGTCATATATATAGTGAAAAACAGTCGCTATTCCTCCTGAAGTCTGGAGAGAATTAAAATAAGCACAGTCAGGCGGTAAGAGCTCAAAAAAGATGCTGGAGTCAACGACATTCACCCAGGTGTCTGTCACACTGAGGAAATCCAGCCTATTGGAGGTGATTGTTGAATTACAGGGATCCTGGCAGAGAGGTCCCAAATTACTCAGGTTTACACCTCGGTGTCTGGGATGAAGATAGTGGGTGTGGCAGCGATGCTGTAACAGGTGGAACAGCTCCTCTGGACCGGTGACGGCGATCAGCCAAATATAGGTAAGTACTGTAGAGTGCCCGGAGAGAAAGGGGCGACGATTCCCATGCCCAGCATGTAATGCCCCACAGAAGTTAGCCAAGGAAACCCTCAGCCTCACTCCCCTACCACTCTGCTTACCCCAGCGGGTGGGGCACTTCCTCTGGGGAAATGTGGCCGGAGAACTAAGTAGGTGATCTGCGATTCCTGACAACAGTGGGGTCGAACTTTTCTGGCCTCCATGATTGAACATCGCCCCAGTAGTAAATTGTAAGATCCAGAAGAGACAATATGACAGTCATCCACCAGTATAGAGTTAGCACTCTGATTGACAAGCACTAAAAAGAGCACATACAGAGCTGACAGGGGCAGAGAGAAAAGCTGGGGACATGGAAATTCCATTTGATTCTGGGTAAATTGAACACTTTGTCATGGAGCGTATTATAAAGTGTTACCATAGCCACTGCCTGTCAGAGGTGGAGCAACACGTGAAAGATGAGGGTGTCAGCGTCAGAGTCCAGAAGTGAAACTTAAAATGAAAGCTGCAGCTCAGCAAATCTGTTTCTCTTCAAAGGAACCTTAAACTGAGCTCATCCAGCCCTTCTTAACAGCACAGCAGAGCTTCTGTCCGACACTGGTGAGTACAGATATCACGATCACACTGTTTAAAATTTAAACTCTCTCTGTGTCAGGAAATATGACTGTAACACTGCTGAAGATGGTGTGTTTTCACATTTTTCTAAATGATGAAATAAAAGTTGATTTAATAGCAGCACTAATCAGACTACATTTGTTGGACAGAGAAAAAAAAATTTACAGTCAAAACCTTTCGTCTCTAATTTCAGGGTCTGAAGAGCTCGCCACTTTGTGCCAGACACACCTGCAGGGAGATGCAGAGATTCAACTGAGTCTGCCTCAACAACACAGCAGAGTCTCTACAAACAGCAGTGAGTGCAGCTGATCACATTCATGTTTCAACACTCTGTTCAATTCATGCTGACTCATCACAGTCACACTGGTTCCAATACAAATGTGATCATTCATCCACAGATCGACTATGCAAATATTTAGCGGTCTTATTTCTTTGGACTTTGGAATTGATTTACATGGTTTGGACTTCACTCTGCCCGCTTTTATTACTGCTTATTCATTACTTCCTGTACTCATTGTTTATAATAATAATAATGTAACACGCCCCTAGTATGAGGGCAGCCAACAGATTATATCTGGTCCTGAAAAAACAGGTAAATGATGAGATGGACGTGTGTTTTCCTCTCTCTCACAATAGGTTGCAAAAACTTCTTAACCTCTTTGTCTCACATTCCCAAAGTCAGAATAAACTTTAAATAATATAAACAGAAATCTAAACAGCCATATCTGTTATTTGTTACTCAGAGCTACAAATAACACTCTTTTTTCCCACACATAGTTTGTTCAAACAAACATTCCAGCACTGTACCATATACTAATGGCATATCTGTGTAGTGGAAATCTCCACATCAACATTGCAGAGCGATCAGAGTTGTTATTTCACTAACTTTAGACAATTACAGTGGCAGCACATCAAACTGTCTCTGTGAACACACTAACTCAAAAATACAGGAGCCGTGATTTAAAAGTGGCAAGAGAGTTTGTAGTCCGGAGATCTGGTGGAAGTCCATTCCAAAGTCTCTGGGCAGAACAACTAAAGGCTCTGAGTCCCATGGTAGTCAGGCGAGCAGGTGGAACAGACAGAAGGGAAGATGAAGAAGAGCAGAGTGTACGAGGGGGTGAGTATGTATGGAGAAGATCAGATAGATATGGAGGAGCGAGGTTATGAAGCGCTTTGAAAGTAAGAAGCAGGATCTTGAAATTGACACGGAGGTGAATTGGAAGCCAATGGAGCTGTTTAAGAACAGGTGTTATATGTTCAGTGGATCTAATTCTGGATACAATACGAGCAGCTGTATTTTGAACTAACTGCAATTTATGGAGAGATTTATGAGGTAGACCATAAAGAAAAGAATTACATTAATCTATTTCCTTTAGCTCTTCACAATAAATGGAAAACAGAGGATTGATTTTTGAAGTCTCCTAGAGTAACTTTGTATGAGTCACAGTTTTAAATGATCCTCTATCTTATCTGGGTTTTAATCTGAACTGCAGCTCCTCAATTCATCGTCTGTCTGAAACCAGCTTTAAGACATCTTAAAGAGAGGATTCAGTCTCACAACCCTCTGCATGTCCTCCTACACTACATCCATGAATCTTTGCTGAGTTCTTCCTCTTTTCCAGCTACCTGGCAGCACCATCTTCAACATACTTTGTCCAGTATTTTCACTATCCCTCCATTGAACATGTCTAAACCACCTCAGCCTTATCATGGTCCTGGGTCTTTGACAAAGTCTTTGTGTTTTTAAACTTTCAAGATCTGTTCATTGTTAAATATTTTCTCTTTTATTCTTAGCTTGCTTGTTATTTAGGTTTTCACCTTCGTGTATTCCCTCATTGTTTCCTGCCTTTTCTTGCCGTGTCTGTTCTTGATCAATAAGCAAATTAAAAAAAGTAGTGTTAGTCTAGGTTCAACATTGCAAGTGACCAATGTAGTGATGTCATAGTTTTGAGACGTGGAAACAGGATCACACCACACACTATGATATCAGATAAACCCTCTGTGTCTCCCTGTTATTTTAGTACCAATTTGTTTCTTGTGTATTGTGTTTAGTTTGACTTCCTCCCCTAATCACTATGTTGATTGTCTACACTTGTGCTAGGTTGCCCCAGGCGTTTCCACTTAGAGCGTTACCTTGTCTCTGTGTGTGTGTGAGTAGCCTTGTTGTATCCTACTGTTCTCAGAACAGTAGGATACAACAGTATGTTACTGCAGATTGCAGATTTCTCTGCACAAGTCTCAGCTGTGGATCGTTCGATGTGTTCATGTGCTGCAGGTGTCCTTCTGGTGCTCCAGTGTCTTTAAAGTACCCACTCATCAGTTTCTGCACCAGAGCACCAGAGAACACAAACACAGCAGATTTGGTAAAGATCATCTGAAAATATATGCCAAAATGAGGATATGCATATAAATATTTTAAATTAATATCCAGACAGCCGTTTCTGAAGTTTACCTGAAGGAGCGCTTTGTCCAGTCTTATCCTGGCAACAGCCTCTTGGTCAACTTAGGCTTAGGACTTAGGTCCTCCTGCGCCGTTCGGCAAGTGTCCGCCAACATACTCGATCGGCTGCGGCTGCTTTGGCTTCATCCCATGCAATGTCTATGGCACGTAAGTCATCGATGAAGGTCCTCCGCCATGTTGTACGGGGGCGGCCTGGTTTGCGTCTTCCATGGGGTGGGTTCCATGTGATGGCGATCTTGGGCAGTCGATGTGGGGATTGATGTAGAACATGACGCCGCTCAGTCACAATGTCCTGGAGGGGATGTGTGGCAGTTTGACGGTGTACTTCTTCGTTGGTGACGTGGTCGCGGTAGGAGACCCCCAGGATCCATCTAAGCCATCGTTGCTGGGCCACATTGAGTCTTTTGGCGATTCTGGCTGATGTTTCCTCACAAGCGTAGATCGCGGTAGGTATAACGATGGATTTGAGCAGGCGAATCTTCGTCGCCAGATCGATCTTTGGGCTCGACCAGATTGGCCGGAGCCGCTGAAAGACCGCACCTGCTTTTACAATTCGACACACAACGTCATGCTCAGCATCTCCATCACTTGCCAGGATGCTGCCCAGGTAGGTGAATTGATTCACTTCCTCCAGTGGTTGCAGTCCTACCGTAATAGGTTATGTGACGACACAGGACCCAATCCTCATGACCTTGGTCTTGTTTCCACTGATCCGTAAGCCCACTTTGGCTGCCTCTTGTTCCAAGCATGATGTCATAGTAGTCATGTTTTTCCAGATGTCAGCCAACAAAGCGATGTCGTCTGCGAAGTCGAGGTCCTTCAGGCGTGTTGGTGGATGCCAAGGTATCCCAAAGCCATCTTGGTCCATGGCACTCCGCATAGCAAAGTCGATGACAAAAAGGAAGAGGAAGGGAGAGAGGATACACCTTTGCCTCACACCGGTCTCAGTGGTGAAGAAATCCGTGTAGCCATCCTCTGTGCAGATGCAGCAACTGGATTGAAGGTAGAGAGTTTGGATTATTTTGACAAACTGCTCAGGGATGCCATATGACCGGGCAATGTTCCAGAGGGAATCTCGATGGACACTATCAAATGCCTTTGTGAAATCGACGAAAGCAATTGAGAGGCGCTGTTGGTATTCCAAACTCTGTTCGATGATGGTACGCAAGACGAAGATCTGTTCTATGTATGACCGGCCACTGCGAAATCCGGCTTGTTCTTCCCGGAGTTTCTGGTCCACCGCCTTATGGAGTCTTCGGAGGAGGACAATGTTAAACACTGCCTGGAACAGAAAGGAGTGTGATTCCTCCCCAGTTGTTGCAGTCTGCCAGTTTGCCTTTTTTTGGGAGCTTTATAATGATTCCTTTTTGCCACTCTTCTGGCACTTGCATCGATGACCAGGATGAATTGAAAAGGTCTGTTATTTCATTGACGAGGCACTGTCCACCGTGCTTAAGCATTTCTGCAGACACCATGTCCAGACCTGGCATTTTGCCATTTTTGAGGAATTTGATAGCAGCTGCTGTTTCCTCGGTGGTTATGGCGTCTGTCCTCACGTCTAAGTCGTTGGCTTGGTCGGGCGTGTTGAAGACAAATGAGCTAACGGGGGGGTACTGATTCAAGGTCTACTCAGTCACACTGTCTCTAGTTGCTTTCTAATCTCTGTCTAACTGCTATAAATCCACTGTCTAAAGGCCGTTAAACATCAACATGAGATTTAAAAGTTTTTTATGGAAGTAAACTTATCCTGTAACCTATATACACGCTGAATGTGCTGCGTTTTTGCCAAAAAATAAAAAATAAATAAATATCGTCCTCAACGAACACAATGTGAAAAACTGGAAGTCGACATCAAGCGATGATGACCCTGTTCTGATGTTTCTTAATAAGAAAAGGAAGAAACAGAGATTCTGGTTCATCCCATTCTGAAGAGAAAGCAGCAGCAGGGTGAGTTTCATGGTTTGATTCTGGAGTTGAAGCTGTGTCACGATTCCGTTTGTACATATTTCAGGATATCAGTGCAGCAGTTTGAACTCTTGTAAGCAGAGCTGGGACCATACCTGAAGAGACAGAGAAATTATTTCAGAGAGCCGATCATGAGCCGGTCTGTGACACAACAACAATCAAATGTTCTGTTGAAAGCTTTGACTGCGTCTCTGCTAAACAATGTTGTCATTGGTCAGGTGTGTTTATACACATCTAAAACATCAAAGATTTAACTTCATCTGAAAAAATAAAAGTCGCAAATTTGTCCTGCATAATTATTCATTTGGTGTGAATGGCTGCATTAAGAATATGAGTTCGAAAAATTGTTTAAGCGCACAGATTTGATGTGTAAAGGCCTTTATGGCTATCTCCTCACAAAACTCACAATTAACTGACATTGAGCACCTTGAGGCAACTGTTGGTGTGATTTGGCGATATATAAATATATAAAACTGAATTGAATTCAATAGACTGTATATAACTACCAATTCCCTCCAGCTGTGCTTTCCAGTTATCTATATTGGATCTAAGTGTTCCTAACAAGCACCATATGATTGTCCCAGTTGACTGCAGTTACACAAATACATTATACAAACTCACTACCCCATCATTTCAAATGATTTTCCCTGAAACTCCCTGAAAAGCCTTCAGTTAATCCAAAATGCTGCAGCAAGAGTACTGACAGGGACTAGAAAGAGAGAGCATATTTCTCCTGTACTGGCTTCCCTTCATTGGCTTCCTGTTAAATCCAGAATTGAATTCAAAATCCTGCTCCTCACGTACAAGGTTTTAAATAATCAGGCCCCATCTTATCTTAATGACCTTATAGTACCATATCACCCTATTAGAGCACTTCGCTCTCGCACTGCAGGCTTACTTGTTGTTCCTAGAGTATTTAAAAGTAGAATGGGAGGGAGAGCCTTCAGTTTTCAGGCCCCTCTTCTGTGGAACCAGCTTCCAGTTTGGATTCGGGAGACAGACACTATCTCTACTTTTAAGATTAGGCTTAAAACTTT
>VUQG01008774.1:28711-46776 GCA_015106755.1 Etia nguti | reverse complement strand
TTAAATTACAAAAATTGCATACAGAGCATAAGTGACGACAGGACAGCAGCTTGCTGGAGTAACTCGGGGAAGCACAAGTTAGAAGGATCTTTTCACATCTTTGAATAATTTAGTCATTCAACCTTAGCTGGAGACAGAAACTTGATGCCTTGTTTTTCCACCCTTACTGTCAACATCAATTATGGATACAGACATTATGGATCCGTTTTTCTTGTAATTCCTGCACAGCTTTAACACAACCATGAACAGATGGCAAGTAGTGAGTTATTTTACCTGGACTTCATAATTTTACTGATGTAATCTGATTACTGGTTTTATTTTAAGATGATCTGAAAGCACAATGTGCTCATTCACTAATGTTGGTTTCATTCAATTTTCCTTTTAAATAATTAACTGGTTTCTCTTGTTACTTTCCTGTTTATTGACGTTTGCCTGTCCGTGTGTGTGATGTCAATAACCAAGCGTTGCCTTTTGTCACCTGCTTTCAAGGCCTGTGAGGAGGAAGAGGTAGGACAGGAGCTCATGCTGCACATCCACCTGCACCCTATCCCCTCATGTTAATATACATGTCTTCAAAGTCTTTCCTTTACTGCCCCTGCTTTGTTGTCAACCATTGCCTGCTGCTACTAGTTGCGTCTTAATGTTTGTCAGTGTATTGTCTGGTCAGTGACTTCTAAATGTATTTTATTGAAAATGGGCAGGGATTCGTCATGTGGTGGGTGCCAGTAGGCCAGTGCTTCCCTACGGTCTTGGTGATGTGCATGAGGCATCAGGAGGGCAGCTGACTCTTTGGGTTCACAGGTTCTGATGATGATGATGATGATGATGCCTCTTCTTATTTTTGGGGTTGATGATCTACAATAAAAAAAAAAAGGCTTTTCTGTCAATTCCCTTAATCATTGGTGACACATAATAAACCTGACTTCTCCTTTGTGGACCTCAGGACCTGTTGTAGAGATGTTTTCTACTTTTTTATGCTGAGTAAACTAAACCACTAACTTTTACCCACAGTTTAACTTTGCGGATGTAGCAGTGCATCAGGCCATTCACACCATAGAGTATTGCCTGGGTTGTATCTCCAACACTGCTTCCTATCTGAGGCTTTGGGCCCTCAGTCTGGCTCATGCGCGTAAGTCGCTTCACCTGCAGTATTCAGTTATTTAGTATGAGAAATGGCTCTTATGTATTTACACCTAAATGCTTGCACTCTCAAAGGAATCGGAGTAATAAAGTTGGTGTGTATGTACTTTCTTATACGCAGAGCTGTCAGAGGTGCTGTGGTCCATGGTGATGCGCATAGGCCTTTCTTCTCGCAGCCTTGGAGGCTTCATCCTTCTGGCTATAGTCTTTTACTTCTTCGCTGTTCTCACAGTTGTTATTCTTCTCATTATGGAAGGCATGTCAGCGTTTCTGCACGCATTGCGACTGCACTGGTGAGTTTAGTTTTAATGTTGTTTTTTTGGATTTGTATATGTATTTGCTTGGGTTTGATATTAACAATAAACTAATGCCTTTGTGAAAACTTGTTAGTGTTGAAGGATAGGACTCCTTAAGGCAAATTACTGTCATTGCTACAAAAGCAAAGCTCTAGCTCCACCTGCAGGCTGCAATTAATGTCTCAGCGACCATCCCAGGTGATGAAGTTAACAAACTGGTTTTCCAATCATCTGCTCTCTCTCCTGGCCTCTGTCCTGGAATAAGTCTGCTCTTGTCAATGTGGTGCTGTTCATTTATGCTCTATGCGTGGCATGCAGAACAGTCTGTGGCTCGGCACCGATGAGCCTTTGTTGCCTCCTCATAAATGTCTTTGTCTGGCTCTGCTGAATGTCACGCTGGTTTTATAGTTCACCGGCACATTCACAGAGTATGTCTGTGTTGCAGCTAGCCTTCACAATAATTGTCCTTTACACAGGAACGCTGACTGAGCGTGCTTTCACAAATTGTCTTCATGGGCAGTCTGTTTACATTTTAAGCGAGGGAAACTAAACGACCCCTCCCCCAATCAAAATATTTTTATTTCCAGTGATTGTATCTGGAAACCATGTAATTACTGAACATCAAGTTGACAAAGATTAAGTTCTCAGTAGACAAAACGCACTGCAAACCTGCAATTGCTAAAATCCCCTAGAGACCTTACGCATGAAACACTAATTCTGTCTGACTGTATATACAATATATGTCAGAACTAAGCACAAGAGTAGGGTTATTTATTAATTTTTTTATGGAATATGTTGTCAAATTTTGAGTTATGTTTAGTGTGGAAAAAAATGGTGTCCTTTTGAATTATTTTTCCTGCAGCTCTGAGTGTTTCCAAGGACTTTTGTGAGAAGTGGTGAAGGAAGATATGCACAATGTGCAATATGTAATACTACATATTTCTTCTTGCCACACCAGACGGGCTTTGGAATGAATGTTATCCATGGCTGCTCAGTTAAAAGGTCATCCAGCCATCACTTAGCATTGGCCTTTTTTAAAAATAGACCCTGATCATTTTCCTGAAGGGAAGAGGCTTAGGTGTCTGTCCCAGGATGTGCAGACTGGAATGAAGAGCAGGGGTCATCAGCCGCTACTGCTCTGCTCAGCATTACCCAAGCTGACAGCTATCGTCACTGTATGCACAACAAGGTTATTGTATGAAAGATTTCGTCCTTTTTTCTGACTGATTTTTATTTATTTCTTTAATCATAGGGTGGAGTTCCAAAACAAGTTTTACTCAGGCAACGGCTTTAAGTTCCTACCTTTCACCTTTGAAAGCATCCTGGACGGGAGATCTGAAGACTGAACAAATCCTCTTCCTCAGTTCATGTCTCTAATCTGCTGAATTTGTGTGGTGGTGAATAGTGATTTTTGTGTGATGCAGTTTCCACCTACTTGTTACCATAGCTACATAACGACTACATACTATTTACTTAGTCACTCGTCATCGTGTCATTTGTTTTAAACTTCCCATTAGAATTGGTATCTGGAATATGTATTCAAACACAATTATTTATTCATTCCTTAATAGCCTTGATTCTAATCTGTTGTGTCTTCTTTTAGTCAAGTCTTTTTCTTTTATCGGTTTTATTTAGTTAAATGTTATTTATGCATTTGTTTGTTTTTTTCTCCCTTTATAAAAACGTACATTTTTGCACTGCCACTTATGTACCATATCCACCATGTTTAAATTTCATATCTGCTGCTGACGGATTTAGGGGATGACAGAATTGTTTTCTGATATTCTTGTATGTCTTATTGTTATATCCTCATTTTCACTGCTTTTCAGAATTGTTTCTCAGCATTTGTCAAAACCTTGTGCACTGCACAGCTCATCTATTTTTGTTTAATAAAAGAAAGAAAATTCATACCCACGCTGCATACTAACCTCACACACAGAGCTCTATAGCTCTAAAGGGAATGTTAACCAGTTCTTTGCAAATGAAAAGACTTTTTCATCTATTTGAGCCATTGATGTGTTTTGTCTCTGTTCTCTCTGACGATCTACATGACAAAAGGGGAATCTATAGGTGTCCTAGTAGGTGGATTTTCTGTAGAAGTGTTGCACTGAAATCATTGCAAATTATCAGTCTCGCTTTTGATTTTGGGTCCTTTATCTTTTCATTTATGCTCAGTTTTTTGATTTGACACATTTAGAAAGCAGTAAGAACCACGTACAGCAGACATGGTCTTGTCAGAAAGGATTAAGCATCACATGAACAATAAAGTGGAAAAGGCTTTAAAATGTGGTGTTTGGTTTAATTTTTGCATATCTTACTTTCTGTTGCAGCAATAGAGCAAAAACAAAAAGGTAGCACTTTATTAAGTATGTTAGTAAGTGCTTAGGTCATCGTTTATATATCCTTACTCATCCTTAGTATGCCATTTATAAATCATGTATGTTTATCCATCTGTTACTGTTACACGATGTACAGCTGCTGCTACATCACTGCTAGTATAATCATATCAGCCATAATACATCTTTATTTATAAATGGCATAACAAGAAGAAATAATGCAATATAATTTATGAATTAAGCATTTGCTAATACCTTACTAATACCTTGATAGAGGGACATTGTTATAAAGTGCTACATATGAAAGTTTCCTTTTTTAGAAAATCTTATATGCAAATACTTATTAAATGTATTTAGAAGTAAATTTTGACTTTTTTTTTTCAATCGTAACAAACTTGATGACTTTCAAGTTTTTAGAAACACTATACCTAAAAATCTCAAACTTTATGTATAATGATTTATTTTACTTTAAACCTCCTCTAGGTGGCACATTTGGGCAGTATATGCGGCTGAAATGATTCATGACAAATGAGAACTGATTTGATCCCTCTAGAGCTAAAAAATACACCTAAAGTTGTTTTTGACTAACTATTTGGATTACTGGTATTACTATAGCACTTTGTGACATATGATAATACCTGTCAAAGGAAATGTATTTGCTAGTGCACTGATGAGCTGAAAACAGATTTGTTTTAACTGGCCCCTTATGAAACACAACAGTGCTTATTTAAAGGATGTTATGCTATAATGAGTCCAAAGAGAAGTATCCCCTTGTGTCCTGACCCATTTTGAAAGATTTTGTTTGACTTTATCTGAAGCAAATATCTGTGTCTTGTAGAAGTCATCCTTTTTAAAACCGTACTCAAATCAAAGTAAAAAAGTATTGACATCAAAATAAAGTTCAAACAGTAACAGTACTCGTTATGTAAAATAGCCTGTTAGTTAATAATTACTGAGTGCACCTATGTGTTTTACGAGGTAAAGGTGGCTTAGTTTTGTTTTTTTTTGATAGAATATCTTATAAAATCCAAGTCTTAATTTATAATAATGACTTTTGACTATACTTTCTGTTAATTGTGGCGACTGACTGCAATGTGGTGGAGTAGAAGTATAAAGTTCTAAGTAAAACCCCTCTTTTTTTTATTTTAGTGGTTGATAAATGTACTTAGTTACTTTTGAACAGTTTAGTTTGACTTGCCAAGGCAAAGTCTAAAACATCCTTTTGGCAATGTGAGCGGCCTGACTACAAACATCGTCCACCACTCAGGGTTGAGGAACATCATGTTCTCTATTCACATGCTTTCGTTGTATAAAGGGGGGGCGGGGGGGCTTCTGGTATAGAACAGCCCAGGGTAATAATAGAACTCTTTATTTGTCTTCGTCTCTTTTTTTTTTCTTCTTAGAAAAACTCATTTAATATGATATTTCCCAGTGTGTCATGTATAACCAGGGGTGAAAGTGAGCTTGCATAAGAGCCCCAGATAGCTTGCTGTGTTTACACATCCAGTGAATTTAACTCTGCTGTTTCAAAGCTAGAATCACAGTGAGACTGAGCTTATGATTTTGCTCCTTTATCTAAAGCAAACATGTGCACAAATAAGTGTACTTTAGTTTGGCAGGAAAAAAGTATCCAGGAATTTTGTGTTTCTTCTCAAGCTGTTGTAGAGTTTCCTTGAGTATACTGGAGGTGCTTTTTCAGCTGTTCTAGGACTTTGTGTCTTCTTGATGCAGGCACAGAAAAACAGGTTGATGATATAGTCAGGAAAAGACAGCTACAACAACAGCAACTAAAGATCTTACAGCACAAAATCAGTTTTCTGTACTGCAGGCTGCAAAGACCTAGCTACACTTTAGTAAATTTTTTTTTTTTTAAATTCCTGAGCAGATTCTCTGCAGCCTGAACAAGTCCAAACTACATAATATTGCACAAATTTGGATTTGCTGTATGACTGTTCTCGTGGGAATGGCTCTGAGTACCTTCGGCGTCTTTGTGGCGTGACTCACTGTATATTTTTGGTACACTGCAGCTGGAATAATATTGATACTGTCATTTGGTCTTCTGTTTTCCAACCACACATCTTCATGCCTGGTGTAAGAATTCCAGATAATTAATAAAAGTCAAACATTTCATATAGGTTACTATTGTATTCTCTAGAACACAAAGATCCAAGTTCATTCAGACGGAGGAACATAAGTTACACATTTCCATCACTTTCAAGGATTACATTAGCGAGTTACTTATTGCTACCCTAAAAATGCATCCTAAATCCTATCCCTAGTCATGGCTTTTGTACTAAAATATGATTTAAAGGAACTTAAGTAAACACTGAGGAAAGTATGCACTTAGCTAAATAACAATATCATGAAGAATGTGTCTTAAACATCATAAAGACTTAGTACTTTTTATCACAGCCATCTATGTATTATATTGTAGGATATCAGCACAAAACATGCAATTAGCACTCAGCAGCTTCTCCACTTTTGGAACTGTTCATAAACCATAGGACAGGGATGGAAAAAATGATTAATAGTATTACTACTGTCAGAGGTTCACAATAGTCAAAACACCAGTGGACCTAATTATCATGCAGACAGTCATTACAATCAATCTAATGACTTTAAGAAATTATCTTTATGCAATTTTTCCTTAATTTAGATGCAGTAGAGGCAGCAAATTAGAAAGCAGAACAGACTGGGGCTGACAGGCCAGCACATGGCAACAGTCCAGGATTCAGTCCAGGGACTCAGTTGGTAAGAATACCAACCAAGAATAAGTTCTGTGCTCTAAGCATTCACTAAGCAGTCATTAAATGTCCCCCACCAGTCATAAATGATGGACTGAGAAGACTGACATTCCTGCACAGGTAACATGGCAAATGTAAAGACTTTCAAACTTAGAGTTTCACCTGATCCTTCTGAAGGGCTGAAACAATCTGTTCTACCATGTACAAACAGGTCCATGAGGCCAGTAGAAGGCCTAGGTGAGTCTGGGAACCTGTTTTTGCTTTTGTGCACTACTGGGACTTTATTACCAGCTCTCCAGATCACATTGTTCTTTAAACAGTTTTCCATGACCTGTCTGGCCTCCACCTATTGTTTCCAGGCTCTTTTTTATACACTGATTTGTCCGGAAGCTTTATACAATAAAAAAAACAAACACATAAATGACAATGTTGAGCGCAAGGGCAACTTACAAATAAGCTCCGTACCTTTGTGCAAAAGAGTTGCGTAACACAAAAAGCCAAAAGAGATGGAAAACGAGAGGGGGATGTAACGTGTCGACTGCACAAAAAGATATGACAGCTGACTTTCTGACTAATTAATTGCTGTGGAAACCCTGAAAATGTTCCTGGAGGCGGTAAGTTCAACTAAAATGTCACCAAGTTCCAGAAGAGGACTCGTTTTCTTCTCTTTACCCTCAAAATCTTTTGCAACACCCGCAGAACTCATAAAACTTACCAGTCACAAAGAAAGCCAAACCAAAACAAACAAAATTAGCCTTAAAATGGCAGTGGCTGCTCCCAAAGTCTTTAATATGAATGAAAAAATATCTCCAGTTTGAAAAGCTTGATCATAGCCAGAATCTCTAACCTACTGTCTCTGTTATAGTGTATGTTTATGGTGATTTTTTTGGTACTGAAAGAAAAGACTATTAAAGAAACCATTACTTTTTCCATGTTATCGGTGGTGCTTGAGGTACGGCAGTATCAGTCATTTGAATTGAGTCACCACCTGCACTTCGCTGGACCTAGAAGTCAAAGCTGATATTATATATTTACATATTTTTAATATGTAAATATATAATATTTGAAAAATGTGTTAGCTTTATACATGATGGCTGGAATCATCACTAAAATCCTGCTTGAAAGAGAACCATGTTTCACATGCCATATAACCAAATCATTTGAGTTTGAGGTATTTGGGTTTGTATGCATTGCATTTGTGTGCTGAAAGTACAGTAACTCGCTGATCAAGGACCATAGTAAATATAGAGAGTGCTGTTGGTTGAAAAGCAAAAGCTCAAAAAGATCCAGACCACCAGAATCTGTTCCCGGACAGTTTGAAATCTGGACTTCCTCCCAAGCTTTTAGTGAGTCAGAGGACAGAGTTCATTGTGGGTACTCTCGTGAGTGTGTGTGTGTGTGTATTCGTGTATATAACTACAGTCTAAGTACATGTGAGTGGGCATTCATGTGCACCGGGCCCTGCAAATCCAAACAACAAAATTGGCAATGTTTTTGTTTCTTTCCAAGCGCTTACCCACACTGAAACTGAGCCTGAAGGATCAACTCAGCAGTGTTTCTTCTCCAGCTTTACAGTTGAAAAGTTCTCTTTGAGTTGAACGTGCCTATTGTGTGGCTTTTTGAGTATGCTGTGTGCCAGTAGTGCCCCCATATTGAAGAAGGACAGTCACCGCAGACGGGAGGAAAACAGGCAGCAGCATCAGGTCGTGCTACTCTTTGTTGAGAATACTTTTGTTGTTCTTCAGCTGTTTCCAGGGACAGAATAAATAGCTCCGCTTAACCAAAGGCATTTGCCTCCCTCGCTGCTATGAATGCACCACCATGAGAAACATATTACCAGCGGTTACGAGTGTTTTGCCTCTTTTGGAAATTTTTCTCTATTCCTTTTTTCATCTGGAATCACCTCCGGGACACGTGAAAGAAATGTTCACCGTGTTTGTCCTGGTCAACATCTAGACTGGGAACATTTAGGCTCTCATTTTTCATGGCTGCCTTTATGTCTGGGAAATGCTGCACGATTCTGGGGTTAAGACTAACTTTGTTAGGTGACTGTCAGCTACTTTCATTCATCAACTTCAACTGACTATATGAGTCAGGGAGCCAAAAGCTATGGGTCAACATAGAAATGAAGAAGAAGCTGTTTTTTAAAGCAGTATTTGAGTTGCTTTTGATGCCTTCTGAATTGGACTTGTGTACACTACTTACATTTGTAGTCAAAGGTTTACATTCACTCATCATGGGCATGAATGTCATGCTAATTTAATGTCCTCTTAGTAGATTGCACCTTGACCAGACACTTTTGGTAGCCATCAACAAGCTTCTGGCATAATTCTGGCTGTTTATTTGTCCACTCATCTTGGCAGAATCAGTACAGTTCATTGGTTTGTTTTCCTGGCAAAGTCCCTTTAAAGAATTGTCCACAAATTTTCAGCACGGTTGTGATCGGGGCTTGGGGAAGGACATCCCAGAAGCTAAAAAACAATTTTCATGTGTTTTCATGTTGGAACAGTTAACTGTGCCCAAGTTTCAACCATTTGCCTGTTGATTTGAGGAGAAGTGGAAGATTTTGGAAGTAGGTCCTCCTTTACTATTCATTGCACTAACCGTTTGTGCAATGTACTAGGACCACTCGCAGCAAAACAGCCCCAGGGATGATGCTACTACCACCATGCTTGACAGCTGTTACAGTGTTTTTAGGTTTGAAAGGTTCACCTTTACTTACACATCTCTGGTCATTGTGGCCAAAACATTCAATCTTTTTCTTGTCTGACCATGATTTTTGAATTTGCTATTGTTCAGAAATGAATCTATAATTCTTTCTTGGATTTTTCCAGTGTTTTGAATATTGGTCAATCCAATGAGAGTCAAACAAATCCTTTTTTATGCTGGCAAAGAGAAACTACCAGCTGCAGTCGATCATGATCACTAACAAGTTAACAGGCCTTGGCCTTGTCAGTATAAAAGACATTGTAGTATTGTATTTAAATAAATGTATGTATAATAATTGAGCCTGTATGTATACTTTTTTATGCTCAAACACACACACACACACACATGCACACACACCACACTAACCTACTTATGTTTTGTGTTTTTTTGACAGCGTTAAACTTTCTATAATAGCAGTGTAATCTGGAACATAAGCATGAAGGAATTTCCCCATTATGTAAGGTGGTAGGGTAACAAATTCTAAGAAAATCGTTCACCGAAAGAGATCCAGAGATAGTGAGACGGAGTGAGACAGTGCAAGAGAAAGCATGGCATTTCCAGGGGACATAAAGAGACAACCAGCGAAGGAGTTCGGGGGGATTGAGAGAGTTTAATGCCTCATGAGGTGCAGGGGATGCTCCTCTTCTTGTGATGGAAACGTAGACCTAGAGGGCTGGCCAGGAAAATTAGCTTTCAATAGAAATCTGTTAGTAAAACCAAGAAGAGCGAATGCTTTGCGAAAGTGCAGCTCTAGGCAACAAAGTCCTGCACTGTATTGTGGTTGTAGTCTTTGCAGTATGACATCTAAATATATATAAATACTGGTCTCTGTAATCTCTGTAATTAGTCAGGACAAATGGACTTGTGTACCAAACAGGCTTTGTAATAAAAGACAGACAATGTCAGTTCAAAACCTGTTGGTTCTGTTGCACATTTACAGCATATTTAAGGAAACTGCACGATGGATAATGTGCACACTCAGAATACACACATTATTGGTGCAAGCAAGACTCAGAGAGTCAGGAAAATATGCCACAATATAAAAACCACACGCTTTTGTGGGGTTTTAACAGCTTTGACCTGCAAGGACAGATATGGACAGTGGAGCTCTGGGGGTGTCCTGTGGTATTTTGCACTGTGACATTGTTAGTGGATTCTTTAAGATGAGTATGGAGACTGGATCAACACCTTGTGTTCTTGGTTGTGTTCCCTAAGTCATTCCTCAGTATTTGTGGTTTGGTGTTTTGCAGTATGTATCCTGCTGCAGTTAGGGAGCGCCATCGCTATAGGAGTGCTTGGCCTGTAATAATGTTTACTGCATGTGCCAAAGTAACTTCCACATGACTTCCAAGAGACAAAGTTTCCCAACAAAATATTGAGCATTTCAACAAGATCATAAATGTCATTCACAACCGCACATCTTTAACTGGTTGTTGTGGCTCGTTGTTGTGTAGCTCAGTCCTGCAAAAATTCCCATTTGTAGTTCTCTGCAGTGCTGTTGTTTTACTTTCAGCTTTTCTGTGTCTATTTTTAGTACCTGGCTCTGTGCGCGAGTATGGAAATTAACAGGACTCCTTTAAAAGTTAGAAAATTGTCTCTTGTTTTAGATAAGCTATTTTAGGATATTCCTCGGCATGCTGCCATCATCCATCCAGATAACTTAAAATATTTGACTATGTCAGAGAAAAATGTTTTACATAAACAAATACTGATTCTAAATTGGCTGCAGGTGTGGATGTGGGCATCTATGTTAGCCCTGTAATGGACTGGTGATCAGTCCAGGGGGTACCCGCCTCTCACCCTACGACAGCTGGGACGGTCTCCAGCGGCTCCACCTCCCTGCTCCACCTCCCAAATGCCAGTTTTGTAATGTGTTCACAGGTTTACGTTTTGCAAATCCCAGTCCTGGATTTTTTTCAGACCTCAAGGGATCAAATATGACAGTGGGTGGCACTGAGAGATATGTCTTAAGGATATGCAGCTGGTTACCATAAAATTAAACCCCTACTTAATGGCAACAAAATCATGCATAGTCAAAGTTTTTTATAATGCAAGCAAAAACAGTATTTGTCATTTTAATGTTATCTTTTTTGGCTGTTTGACTTAAGATAGATAAATGGATTTTGCTCAGACTCAGTGTTTCAAAGCAGCATTTGCTGCCTGATGTCATTTAAAACCATTAAGCAAGACCTCAGTGACAGTCCACAGAGACTGCTGAAAGCAGGTTATCTGGATTCCATAGTAAGTTTTGGTCAGCTTTTCTTATTTGTTTGGATTTGTAGGAGCTAAGTTCTTGTTTGCCACACAGTCAGATTTTGGAGTGCACTCAAAGTTAGAAGACAGTACAAACTGTCTCCACATCTGCCTTAAATCATATCCTAATGGTCACCACAAATATCAAAGTCACATGAACTGAACCTGATTCTTTCTGGGAAACAGCCACTTAATCAATGACTTCTAGTAAGTGTGCATGTTTATGTGTGCGCGCTGTGGTATGGAAACAAATCCATAAGGAAGAGGGAAAGGGAAGAGAGGCATAAAAGACAGTGTTGGAAGGACAATGTTGAAAGCAGGCCAGTTAGAGACATTTCTGGCATTCCTCAGCTCCATGTAGAAGAAGGATTTTCTTTAAGGGAAACAGCAGATCCAGCCAAGAGCCACCAGACCAGGACGCTACAACAAGTACTGCTATCTCCTTATTGGCTGCAATGGAGATGAACTGGCTCAATGCAAACAGCAAGAGGAAGAAGACATTAAAGCAAGAATTTGGGATATTGGCAGGCACGGATATTGTTTGAACTGACACGAGTAAAGAATCACAGGGGTAAGAAAAAAAGGGAAAGAAGCTATATTACACTGGAACGGATTGCTCTTTGTTCCTCTTTACATAATCCTGGCATTTCCTGTTCACAGCGGCTGCAGGATATTTAAGGAAGACTAGCCCGAGGGGGCTTCTTTTTTTGTAAATTTATGATGCTGCTTGCAGAAAGACATATTGAGAAGAAAAACAGATGCTTTCAGAGGAAATCTGCTCCTAGCTAGTGTAATTGTGTTGGTATGCTTTTCTAAGGACACACAGGTGAACTACTGACAGCAGCTAAACAGAAAGCATGAGAAGTGCTGTTGTTCAGCAGCAGCATGCAAAACACGAAATGGGATGATAACAAAGTATGATAGCCTCACAAGGATTGAGTGCTGTTCCCAAACTGGGAATCAAGAAGAAAATATACCTTCTTTTTTAATCACAAATCTTAAAGGTTTGTCACTGCTGTTCTACGTATGCGTCGTTAGATGCAAGTGATTGTAACTAAGCAACAACACTGCAAAAAGCAGAGAGCGCCATAGGACGTGCTTATAGTGTGTAGCTAGTCATGAAATATTTGATATTTAAACTTTTTCACAAACAATATTTCATGTCTATGTTTAGATATGTAGCTCTGCATCATAATAAAGATATTCTCATCCAAGTGATTCATTTCAAGACAAAAAAAATGTTAACTAGCAATTCAAATTCTATTGACTGACAAAAACTGCTTGAGTGGGCCTTCCTTTTGCTTAACAATTCTTTCATTTCAATTTGGAAAGCATCGATTTCCCCCACCACCCAACCCCGTTTTATTTGAAAGCTGGAATGAAGAAGAAACGGCCATTAAACTACAATCAGGCACTGTGCCAGTATCTGTATGCAACATGCTGACGTCATACCGTAACGTTCTTATGTTTAGTTCAGTGTGTTAGCGTCCTAACATTTGTCGATTAGCACAAAAAAAGAAAAAGCAGCAGATTAAGGCATCACTCAATTTACTAAGATACTGGAAAAATTTTAAAACTTTGACGTCATGATGCCGGTTCTAAGAGGAAAAGTTAGCAGATCATAAAGATTCACTGTCTGGAATTCATAAATGTTTATTTTTAGTCAGCCTTCTTGGAAGAGCTCATGCAGATAAACTGGATCTGACTGAATTACTATCATAAACATGTTATTAAATTTTTGCTTTTCCTGAAAGCATATTCTTTTATTGCTGCTACGAAAAAGAAAAAAAAGAATGAAGAAGAAGAAAAACTCACAACAACCAGACTCAATATTTTGATACAAAATTCAAATGTATTTCTCATGATTGTTAAATTTCATAATGCAAGCCATCAACATTTATTTATTTCAACATAACGTCCACGAGGACAAGTGCAAACCTTCCTGAAATTCAAGAGGAGAAAACAGTAATACATAAAAGTTAACAAAGTTACCAAATACAACAATATAATGACGTTAACATCCATACACTTATAATAAACAAAAAACAAAAATCACAAACTCAATATACATTTCAGTACTTTCTTTTGAGAAAATGTCAATTCTCTGCTCCCGACCATCTAAAGGCATACATCACATATTTAAAGAAATCTGGGGCTTCAGTTTTCCATGACATTATATTTTATTCAGTTCCATATTTTTTTTAAAAAAAAGAAAGAATTCAGCCCCTGCGACTCCCTCTTTCCAAGGCTGATGTCACAAAATTTGACGAGCATGAAATCTAATGGCAACCTTGCAGTTTGGTACAAGAAAAAACAAAAACAAAGAAATCTAAATGTGCAACTTGTGCAAAGGTCAACAAAACAAAAAAAAAAGGTAAAACTTTCAACTGTAATATTAACAGAAGTGAGGTTAAAAGAGTGGCACTTAATGAAAAAAATAACAGGTCATGTGACAAAAACAGAGGGTGTTGGAGACTGGTTAATATGTACAGTACATCGTGTGACACCTAACTGTGCTTGATGAGCCTTTGGTTTTACACACAAGTCCAATAACAAAATAAAAGTGCTCATGATTGTCCTCAATAATAAGAATGCTACCATATCCATCTTAACCTCAGGCATCGATGTGGCTTTGACCGTTTGAGGGGCTAAAATGGTATAAGACACACATTAATAAACAATACAGTTAACGTCTGGCTTTTGCATAGGCGCTGCTCATTGCTTTCATTCCTTTTCTTAAGTAGATCCATCTGTCAGAATACTTTACTTTCAACTCGTCACAGAAGGTATGTGTGGGTCACTGAAACGTAACTTGTTTAGATGAGAGCACACACTGAGTGAAGTCATCCAAGGAAGGGGGAGGCCATCTCTCCTCTGAAACCCCGTCCGAAAGGCTAATTGGGGATAAAGCAGTATGTGTGCAGGGGTGAACTAGCCAGTGTTCAGCTGAGCCAAGTTCAGTTTTGTCACATAAGGCAGCAGTGCAGTCCTCAACAAAGTCCTTGTTTTCTCCCACTCCTTTGTCCTGCATCTTCAAGCCCTCTCATATTCCTCCTGTACAATCATTCTAACTAGCACTGAGTAGCATGTATTATTTAACATATACACAGTGACACACACGCGCAGGCAGAGGTATCAAGCTTACAGACGTCGCAGCAGTAGGAGCAGCCAGGCAAACTGCAGCCACTCAAACACGGTCCTGGTTCCGATCAAAACCAAGAACCTCCAGGCTTAAAGGTTTTCAGGTTCTGCTCCATGGAGTTTTAATTTACTGAGTCCCTTTCCAACTGTGAAACATCAGTCAGCAAATCAGCTCCTGCTGGATTTCGGGTCGTGTGCAGAAAGGGGGCTCACTGAAAGAGAAGGCACCACGGCCCGCCTTCAGCTCACCTTGCCCTGGGCACCTGAGAAATGACCCAATCACGTCTAGCTCAGGGGACGGAGCCGGACTCTCTGGTTCCGACTCGGACTGACTCGTCTCCGGCTCATCCAAAGAGGACGGCGACCTGTTGTGGAGGTGTGGGTGGGAGTGGGGGCAGGGGTTCAGCCAGGGGTGATTGAGGCATTCTTCTGCTGTGGCCCTCTTCCTGTATACACAAACACAATAACACTGTGCATGAGTGGAAAAATCCTAGAGACATTACATAACAGATTGATTGCCTAGATCTTCAGATTCGCTCAAGCCATTTTCTTACAAGCTGGCCAAATTACTTTTCAACATTGGGCACAAAAAGCCACAATGACAACGCCATTTGCTGTCAAGATTTTTTTCCCCCTCCATCTCTAACCGATTACTCAGACGGTGAAATATCTGCCTTTTTCCAGTGCTGCCACTATACTCCTGCAATTAAATGATACTGACTGGAGATTGTGTGTCTGCATTTGACAGAGCGAGAGAGTCTGCTGATGCTTTTCTAAACACATTAAGGTATCTTTTTTAAAGATCTTCGAGAGGTTCCGCTGAGTTTAACGAAATGGTAATGCAGGGAAAAGGTAAGACATGCATCAGTGTTCGATCTAATGTCAAACCAAAAATGCTGAACTAAAAGTTTGCTAAATGAGTAAATTCACAACCAGCATTTGCAAGCAAGGAAATGACTTCTTGCCCAAGTGACGCAAATCTTGTTACCACAAACGCTCATTTAGACGTGTGCGGACGTGCGCTTTCGTGCCGGTGTGAACCTGCCTCACATCCTTGGTGTGTTAATCTGCTCAAACTGATGCTGATGGAAACTCTCCCTTTTAAGCCATAACCATAACATCTATTCATCGTCACCTTTACTGTTTAAAAAGAGCCTCACCTTGGGTTTTTAACCAACAAAGATTTGATGAAGTCAACAGCCAGCGAGGAGATGCCCTCGAATGTATCCGGTGAATAGTCTATGTTGACTTGAGAGATGTTGAGGAATGTCTCCTGTTTGTCAGCACCCAGAAAAGGAGACTCGCCCGTGAGCATGACGTAAGTCAGAACCCCAATACTCCTGGTAAAGAGGAAGGAGAAAGGAGAAGGTGGTTATGGGGCAAGTCATCGTCGTTTATGGTTACACAGTGTGTGTTGCAAAGCCCCACTGGCTGGCTTCCACTATTCTATGATGAGCCAATTAAATGCAAGTATGTAGCAAGGTTTGTCTTGTGGTCAAAGGTCTAGACACATAATTGTCTTTTGCACGTTATGGAGGTGATGTCATTGTCTTGAATATTTATCTAGATTAAATCAGCTGTGTGTGGCGTCCTCTAAAATGAGTGGAAATACTATCTAAAGTAGCACACTTACCACATATCTGTAGAAGTGCTAATGGGTTCATAGTTCAGGATCTCTGGGGCTGCAACAGAAACACATGGCCGAAGTTAGTCACCTTACATTGTGCTCACATTTTTAAAAAAGAAAAAGAAAGACAGATACATGTAGTTTTGGGTAATTTATAGTTGAAAGCAGGACTTACCCACATACTCTGGGGTACCCAGGATCTCCCTGACCTCTGTGATGTTGTCCATTCGTCTAGACAAGCCAAAGTCCACAATACGAATGTCCCCTAGAGGTGTGGCACTGGTCAGCAAGACGTTCTGAGGCTGAAGAGGGCACACACACACGGATTAGGCAAAGGTTACATAAGGAGATAAAGACTACCGATTATTTGAGCAGCCTGAGGTCTGGCATCTGAGGTAATTAATTATGCATCTCTGAGTCAAAGCATTTGGGGAAACTGATTCTGACAGGATTAGGGGTCTAGGTCGTCAGTCAACTTAGTAGCTGGGCTTTTGAGCCCAGATCATCCAATAAGCCTATCAGACAATTCTGAAGAGAGGTAAAGGCATTTCTGCCAAACACTTAAATGGCTCTATGGTTAGTCTATGTAAATACTGTAGTGTACATACAACTTAAATCCGGGCCAGCATGGCCTAATGCCAGATTTAGCTGGAACAATGGGATACATACAAGAAAGAGAAATCCAAATATCAGGCTTGAGCCAGCAAAGGCTAAGGAACCACAGGAATGCTTCGATAATGAATGATTTCTCTTCTGAAAACAGTTTAACACAATATCTCAAACATTTGAAAGTTCTTCTAAAACGATTTAGTGCATCTCAACTGATAATTTCATCTAGAACACATTGCGTAATGTGTAACCAGAAGCCAGACACATCATGATTAATTTGTGAAATGCAAAGAAAGGAGACGTGAAAGAAAAGGAAACCTCAGTGATGGCTGCTTTGTTACCTCAAGACTCAAAGAAAACACGATAGTTAGGTCAGATGCCTTTATAAAGGGATTCCTCATGGGAACAAAGTCATGGCACATTGAATGAGCTGTGGTTGCATAAGAGAAATTATATCTTCCCCAGTCTGACTCTTGAGAGAACGCACTGTCCTATATTTGTCATTAACATTTTTTGTGCATTTACCTTCAGATCCAGATGAACCACATTATTCCGGTGCAGAAATGCCACTCCGTTCAGGATCTGCCTGGCCAGTCGTATCACATCTTTCTCTGTGAAGGCCTCGTCGTTGTCCGCAACACACTGGTTGAAAATTTCACCACCGGCGGCACTGGAAGGAAAACACAGGAAGGAAAACTGAATAAAAAAAAACCCCCCAAAAAACTAAGGATAAGATGAGAAGAAAATAACTTTGCGTGGATAACCACCCAGTGAAGTTTAGCTTGGCTCGCTTTCGTATGCACTTGTAATAATAAATTGCTCCTCGAAAGTTACAAACACACCCTTCCACTCAGTTTCAATCACATAAGTTGGCAATGCAAATTATCAGCCTATCGCACAAAAAAAGGGAAAAGAAAATATAAATCCATTACTGCTTTCTTTACAATTATATAACCATTTCCCCCTCATTTGTGTCAGAGAAACAAAGTTCATCCACATCTACACACTGGATGCGAGTCCAACATAAATCAGTACAGTTTTAGCTACCCCGCCTGCGTGAGTACTTTCCTCTTGTCAGGAATATTGCTGAGATAAGAATGGTCATATCAGCAGCTTCAGATAAGCTCCTTTACAACCTCATATACTGAAATAAATTCACTAAAACAGGGGAAGAAAACAGAAAAAAAAAAAAAAAAAAACCCACCCCCCA
>VUQG01008774.1:5628-25150 GCA_015106755.1 Etia nguti | reverse complement strand
AAAAAAAGAGCGAGAGTGTTTAGCGTGGAAGAAAAATCACAACCACCTTCCTGTCGGTTTTTATTTATTTATGTTTTTTAAATTTGTTTAGATATGGTTCCATTTCCTTTTCAAATTGCTACTAGGTTAAATGTAGGTCACTTAAACTGCATATATCCTACTCAATATTTGACTGCTAAGAAGCCATGAGGCATTTTGGAAAGGCAAACCAATTTGCTACAAGTGCAACAGTGAGGGTGAGGTTATGGAACAGTCCAGAGATAAGGTGCTCATGTGGCATCAAAGTTTAGACCATTATTCACCACTGATATGCTCTGCTAAGGAGGCATTCTGTTGATAGATCCCCCTTCTTTCTCCTGTTCCTTTAGCCTTCAGGAGGGTCTGAAGGGGAGCAGATAAGGCTGACACTTTTGGCAAGAGCTGCAGAATAGAGGGCAGGGCTCTGATAAGGGTATTGCTACTTTGTAGGTCAAGCAAAAACAAAGATGTGACAGCTTGGTTGCATAATGTCACTGGTAAAACATGGCATTAAGAAAAGACTATCTACGTTTTATTTTAATTACCATTGACTTTTTTCCTGCGTGTACATTAATAGAGTCATAAAAGGTGCTAAGGGTCAGCTGTGGGTGAAGACAGGATGTCCGATGTATGCAAAACTGCACGTGGGTCAAACCAACACAATCACCAGCCGTCTCTCCCAGGCTGAAAATGAGGTCTTATGCACCACTTCCCTTTCTTCACAGCTGACAGCAGCAGGGACAAATGGAATTGTGTTGACACCTCCATCCAGACCCTCAGCCAGAGACTGCTTCTGCATTGACAGTCGTACAAAAGCTGACCAGTCAGCTAAACACAGTAGTTCTGAGACCAAGACCACCCACATGAATGTGACTGGGCAGGCCACAAGCTGGGGGGGGGTCACAGTTTGACAGTCGAGTTAGAACCCAAGCAACATGAAGACAGTCACTGTAATCTTAATATCTACATCTAACTAACATCTCAGTGTTTTCTTAAACTTTAGACACAATGCACAAGGCTCGGGGAAGTGAACAAAAGATGTTAGAAGATAACTAAATAAATGAAGTGTAACGATAGTCCAGCTATTTTTCCTCCCACACAGTATTGCTTAAAGCTGACTGTGCTCTGACCAAAAAACAGCTACTGTTCTGGCTGGAGTCTGGTTGTGTGCTGGCTGCCACCCCATTTCCCAGTCTTGCAGTGTAGTGATGAGCCATTGTTCAGATTGAAAAGGCAAAAGCCATCAGGGGCTTTTCATCCTTAATTAGCCAAGTTCAGTGCTGTGGGCTGGGTGCTACATATTAGAGTGAAAAGAAATGACTAGTGGTTACTGAAAAGAGCAGCCTAGGGGGGGTCCTTTCAAAGGCTGACAACAGGTCAGAGGTTACTAAACAAGGCCATCTTCTAGCCGGCCATGTTCACTAGGAAGATGCAAAGAATATTTTGGTTATATATAAAAAAAAAAATCATGCTATAATTAACATTTTAAAAAAATAAGTTTTTGCTTTTTTGGATTAAAAGTACCAACATGTCACTGTTAACATAGAGAAAGGTCTTACTATACTCTGACTAATAATGAGAAGTGCTTTCTCAAATAATCAGCAATTGCAGTTATATAGTTCAAACAGTTCTTTTCAGGAACCTGTCTGAAACTCATCTGTTATCAATCACCAAATTTACTGTGACACAAAACATTCCTTTCTGCAAGATGGTGATAATTTGATTAAGAAATTGGTTTCCCGTGCAGTCTGCAACCAGAGAGTCACTGACTCATGTCTGAAGTGTAATGAAAAATGACAGCTCTTATTTGCCTTTTTCACAGACAGTCTGCCACAAACCTGAGTTCCTCTTCCTGCTTTCAGGTTGGCCACAACATATTTTGTGCCCTTTTCTGCAGGAGACCATGCACAGCTTGATCATGAGAAGACTTTCAAAAAGGGGTCAGGAGGCATTTCTTTTCTGCAAACTTTGAATTAATGCCTGGTATTTACAGTTGAAATGTTCAGCTTTCAAATGTACAATAAAGCTGATATCCTGCCATGCGGCACTTACGTACATTCCTGCACCTAATGTGATTATGAGGCCTGATCTCAGGATGTTGTTGATCTGAAGTCATGGGAAAGGGAGTAAAAAGGGGGGTGAAAGTTGATCTATGGTGGTGAAGGGAAAGAAAAAAGTTTATAGGATGCTGTAGGCTACACTGGCAGCCTAAAGCCAGCATGACAAGTCATGATACTCTCCCTCATGTCCCAGGGTGTCTTATAAAAAGAAACTGGCTACTTACTAGGACATTACTGAGTATGTGCAAAAGAACAAACCTGAAGATGATTTGTAAAAACAGATACATACAGCGCAAACAGCTGCTGAATTGAGTGAAACCTACGGAGCGAAACACAGCTCATCTTCTTCATTCATGCTGCAGTGCTTACTCGAGATAGTCATTGTAATTTGGATCATTGGGGAATCCCCAGTTAAATACAGCTGGAATCTGGAATTCCAGCTGGCATCCACAAACCAGCAACTGGGAGGCATAAATATATATGTGGCTAAAGAAAGAGGAAGCCAGAGCAATACAAAAAAAAGGCACTGGTGGTAGACAGCACATTTAACTTGTGGGAAAGCAGGTACATGAAACAGGAAAATAGTCAAGAAAGCAGAAAGTCTATGAACTATATAGGCCAGGAATAGAAAGTCTTGCTTTGTGTTTTCGCATCTGTTTCATCATTAGTTGTTGCACATATGTCCCTTGATGTCAGTGTAGACCGCCACGCATTCAGAACGATTACTCAAAGTCCACTCTTAAGCACAACTCTTGACATTTGAGGCTTTGCATTTTCAGTACCACTTACACCAGGATATAGTGGACCATGCACGCGGGACCTCAGCAGAAACCATAAGCAAGGCGTAAACTTTTTTTTCCTTAAGTCGCAAAGATAATGTATAAGAGCAGTCAATGCATTTCCACACAACTCGTTAATGTCACTGTTTAGAATTAAAAATGTCTCAAAACTATTTAGCAACTTCCAGCCAGGACTCACAGAAGCGCATTACCATTACGCGTTGCGTGTGCCAAAGCGCTGCTCCGCGCCAGCAGATGGAAAGCGCAATTGGAAATATTCAATTAGCAAGCTTCCCAGTAACACGTGCAGAGAGTAACTCTAATATGATTAAGCGATTTGCCTAAATCTGTTCAGACATTGTTGCAACGTCCAGCCAACGCACGAGCGTATTAGGGTTTTTGTCAATGACTGCTTGGAGGAAAAAAACTCAAAAATCTTCAGGCAACAAACAAACTCACCTGCCCAGTTCTTTGCCCACCAGCTCGTAGCTGCCAGCGAACGGGTCAGTCCTTATCCTGGTGTGGATTTTTGTCACCATTCCGCTTTTGTTCATGGTTGCTGAATGTGGCATTGAAGTCGTGCCGTGTAATGAAACAGTTCTTTCTCACCAAATAAATACAAAAAAGAGACGACTTTCTTGTAAGCTCAAGTAAAAACTCGCATAATATGAATTATTAAATAAAAAAGGTCAGTTAGGGGCTACAGAAGCTGTTGGAAACCACCGGTATATAATCCAGCTTAAGCGCGTCCCAAACATAAAGGTGATGCCTGCAGCAGCGCGACACAGTCAGTGGGGTTTTAGTTTGAGTGCTACTATACATTCCTGACAGTAAACTCCTCATCAGGGCCCAGCCTCCTGCGCTGACGCTAAGCAGCAGAAGCCAATGAATTTGCAGAGCAGGACGTCCCAAGGTTCAAGCCAGCTGGTTGGCATGCGGTAGTGAGTGACGGGATCTTAACACGGCAGGTACGTATAAATAGACACTTATAGCATTAGTTTCGGTTTGATAGGTATTTGTATGACTTTAGCTGACAAAAATGACTCGAGGTTAAACGGTAGCCTGTTGTTGTAAAATACACGAGTATATGGAAAAATAAACAAATAAACAGAAACCTCCTATTTTATATCCCCACATAAGGCCAGGTAAATACAGGTAAACTCAAAAAGAAAGACAAGCGTCCAAGTACACTAGGGCAAATTAATAAGACATAAACCTAGGTGCTTACTGAACCCCTGAAACTTCCAAAACGGATTCCCAGAACAAACAACAGGTACAACAAGCCAAATAGTTTAAAACTACAAACATATACAAAAACTCTCACGCTCAAAAATATTTAAAGTATGCCTGATGTGGTTGGTATTTGTTTTCCTGATACTTGCTCTGGGCTTGGCTGTGCAACAGGTTAGATTGACTGTATCTCACATTTAAGCTCAGTCATGAATATGATGCTACCCTGAGGGTTTGAGAGCTTTCCAATTTTTTTTTCCCCCTTATCTGTTGTCTGGTCATTGAACCTTTATGTCATCCAACAAGAATTCAAAGCATCTCATTAGATAACACATCAGGTCATGTGGCACAGCCAAAGTTGGAAAGTCCACTAATTTTAATGTGCGTGTGTCCTGCAAGTTTTCTATATATAGCTTTTAAAGGTCAAGGTCTATGTTAATCATAAGTAAACAAAACGGCGCACAGATAAATACATAAAAACCAACTTCTCCATCTGATACTAGTAGAACTAGTAGTGGATTTTGTGTTTCTGGTCTCAGTTTCTACTACGTGAAATACAAGTTTGCTTTTATCAAAACGACTGGTGTTCATTCCAGTAGATGGTAAGAAGTCATAACCATGTGAGTTTGATTGTACCATTACTTATACAATCAATTAATATTTTGGTTGTTATTTTAGATTTTAGAGATGCAAATATAGGACCTACTTATTAAAAAAATCTATTGATAAATTAAATGATGAAAGCAATTTTGTCAGTGCTCTCTAAAAGTCCTTGAAGGACACCTACCAGCCTACATTCCTAATGCTTCAGTGAGGAAATTAATAGCTGCTCTGCCTTAAGGGAATATCAGCGATAGAGTTAAAAAAAAAAAAAAAAAATGACAGTATGACAGTTTTTTTTCTGTACTGGTTTTATGGCTTGTGGCTGATTACTTTTCCAGTGGTGGGTCACATGCCCTACATAGCGCTTATCTAGCACACAGAGCAGGATTTGTCCAATCTTACCACACCAAAGCTAATTTTGTTTCCACAAACAGAAACTGATGTAAAAGACACCTATTGAAAGACCACATTCCTCAGGCTCTACCGAGTCATTAGTGTGTAGCGACAGGGTTACATAACATGTTATGCCTCCTCAAATTGTTACCTTAACTCTAAGTGGACCTACTGAAGTCTTGACCCCCGTTCTATGCCAGGCTTCCCATTAAAGCCAGGGTCAAAGTTCAGAGGAACCACGTTGGCGAAGGAGCTTTACTCGGCCCCAGAGACCTAATGAAAACACATACCAGCAAATTAGACTGCCAGCCTTCAGTTTGACAAACATAAACATGAGAAGTTCAACCATGACCTGGGAAAGGCAAAAAAAACCTCTCAGAGCCACTGTAACAAATAGGCCCAGTCAAGACTTGATAGGGCACAAGGGTATGTGATCATGTTCCAGTCTTTTCCCTGAGTTCGTATTCTCTGTGGTGGTGGAGGTGGCGAGGGGGCATTCACTGCCATTCATTTCTTAAAATCACAGTAGCGCTGACACAATACAAGCATTCATTTACAAGTTCCACGCTTATGGGGCAATAGTGTTATCGTTCATTTGTGGCTGTGTTTCTTTTCATCTGCTGGATGTACATTAGATACTCAATTTTAGCTCTGCTTTTAGTCTCGGTCAACTTTTGATCTGCTTCTTTAGCGGATATGCGCTCAATTATGTTCAATAGCAAGTAACTAAGTGCGCTTATCATCCCTTTTGTGCAGATCAGGGAGTCAAATTTGGCTTTTGGAACTTTTCTGGTTATTAATGATGCTTTGAGATTGGCAACAGTTGCATGCTAGATAGCTTAACTCTGAGCTGCAGCACGCTAGCTCTGTAAAGTTGAGGTGAGCTGCAGATTCAGTGACATACTCTCTGACCAATTTCACAAATTATTTCCACAGTGTGACTGTCATTTTAAAAATGCACTTTTATATAAATCATAGGTGGCAGTCATCCTCAAACAGAGATGTGATAGCAGAGGCGTTGTGATTCTTACAGGAGCTCCTGGAGACCCAGAGAAATAAAAGGATGTTTACAAAGATGTGAACATTTAAGAATCGGGGGAAGCTTCATTTATGCCTTCATTAGGTAAATGTGTTAGAGAGACAGACTGTCTTTTGTCAGAATTTTCAAAGATGTCCTTTGTCTCCTCTTTTTGTTGCCTATGGCATCGTTAAAAGGGGGATTCTCATTACATAAATGCTTTTCTCCGGTGACTCAGCGACACAATGCTATTGAATGTTTTCTGCTGCTCCCTTATGAGACTGCTTGGAGGGCAGTACAGTTACATAAAGATCTCATACTCTGATAAGATCCCAGACTTTTCCTTTCTGTTTGAATGACCACAATAACCTGTTTCCACCCTTGGCTTGTAACACGGAGATGACTTGAATGAGGAATGCCGTGATGTGGCAGAGGGAAATGTCTGACTGGTGCATTATCCCTGTTTTTGGGTTTGTCAAAGAGCTCTCAATCACACACCGTTTGTTGAGTCTCTTTCATTTCTTTCTTTCCCTTATTTGCCTTCACTTGTGAATGAAAAAAAGTGTGATGGCTGCTGATAACCTCTTTCCTAGAAGAAGCAGTTCATGAGAATCAAACTTTCTTAGGAAATTTGCTTTCTTAACAAGAACTAAAGGACTATATGTGGGCTGCAAAATGCCAAATCCATAGATAAAAACTGCTTACTGCCTAAATTCTCTGTTTATGGTGCTTCCTTTTAAACCATTGTTTATGCAGAGAGAGGTTTCCATATAATGAATGGCTTCAGGAATCAGGCGGGTAATCTCGCCTCAGTCTACTCAGGCATTCCCTGTCTTCTTTGGTTACTTATGCAGGGCTTCACTATGTATCGGATCAGATGCGCAATTTGTCCTTAGCGAGCAACTGATGTTTTGACCCAGAAGTTTAATAGCAGGCATCAGTTTGCTTAGGTAGAGAGCTAATCACTAGCAGGGTGAGGGCAGGCTAGCAGCAGTCCCATTTAACACATGACATCATACTTTTATTAACTTTTTCATTTGCGCAGTAGCGTGATGGTGTTGATCATAGATCACAGACTGGTGTGATCTTTAATCTCTTCGCAGTGACCTCAGTGTGAGCGGAACAGCAAAGGTCTCACACCTCATAAAACTAAATAGTCCAAAACCGCTGCATGATTTAGATGCTTAACGCGTTACCCACTGTGGTTAATAAAAATGCAAACATCTCCTCACAGGGATGAATCGGTGGTTTCCCAGACGCTGGTGCTGGAAGTCAATCACCTCAGGACTGCAGGATGACGTGCACAGTTGACGTTCGAGCGGTATTAAAAGATAGGTTCTTAATCCTTTTGGCAACAGAGAAAAACACTGAAGGGGGATAAAAATAAGGCATTGGGATAGGATCAAGAGCTCATTGCGGTGGTTGTAGTCGAAGTACAACACTAAGAAAACAGGTCTGTAGGAGAAATAGTGTGTGGCCTTATCAAAAATCCCCTACTCAGTTATCGTCTTACTCTATAATGATAGATTACTGTAGGTAGACGTTGGTTAGTTGGCTGTTTGCTCCTTGTTGTAAAGCTGATAAGTTCTTTTTTTTAACAAACAAATAATTCCTTCGTGTTATGTTAAGTAGAACATGCAGTCCCTTGGGTTCTGCAAATAAGCAGAGTTTTTGCAAATCATATACACAGTATATTATTCTGATGTATCATTATTCTAAATTGTCTTGTTTGGCAGCAAAATAAGCAATTTCCCAGTCTTGTTCCCTCCTGGACCAAAGGTTTTAGTCTTCTAAGACTTACGCTTACCAGCTGTTTCATTAGGTACACCTCTTCAACAGCTCAGTAATGCAGCATGACAGCAACTTAATGCATTTAGACATGGTCAAGACAACCTGCTGAAGTTCAAACTGGGCACAACAGAATGGGGAAGAAAGGGGATTTAGATGACTTTGAATGCGGCATGGTTGTTGGTACCAAATGAGCTGTTCTAATTGTTTCAGAAAGTGCTTAAATACTGGGATCTTTCTGCACAGCCATCTCTAGGGTTTACAGAGAGTGGTTTGAAAGAGAGAAAGCATCCAGCAAGCGGCACTTCTCTGGGCAAAAATGTCTTGTTGATGCTAGAAGTCAAAGGAGAACGACCAGAATGCTTTCAGTTGACAGGAAGGCAACACTAACTCCAACAACCTTGTTATAACCAAAATATCCAAAAGAGCACATCTGAACAGGATCCTTAAAATAGCTGTGCTACAGCAGCAGAAGAACACAACAGGTGACACTTTTGTCAGTTAAAAGCAGAAAACTAATGCTCACCAGAATTAAAAAACATTGTCTGGTATAAATCTCGATTTCTGCTGTGACGTCTTTTGATTTGTCCTGCAACATTTGGATGGTTGGGTAAGAATTTGGCATAAACAGCACAAATGCATGCATCAATCCTGCAATGAATCTGCTGGCGTTGTAATGCTGTGGGGAATATTTTGTTATGCCTCAATTACACCATGACTTGAAAAAGAGCAAATACTCGAGTATTGTTGTTGACCATGTCCATCCCTTCGTGCTCACTGTGTCCATCTCCTGATGGAGGATAATGCGCCATGTCACAAAGCTCAAATTGTCTCTAACTGATTTCTGGAGCATGAGAATGAGTTCACTGTACTCAAATGCCCTTCACAGTCACCAGATTTCAATCCAATAGAGTACCTTTTGGATGTGGTGGAATGAGAGATTTGTATAAATTTGCAGCAGCTGCATGATGTTATCACACCAATATGGTTGAAGAATTAATGCAGTTCTGAAAGCAAAAGGTCATCCAACCTGGTACTAGGAAGGTGTAACTAATGAAGGGACCAGGGAGTATATATATGTCTCATGCACTGCATGCATGAGACATATATTTAATTGTTATTTAATGTGAAAAATAAGCAAAAAGCACCATATACTGTGAATCTTACTACAAATAACACACAAATATTTAAAATAATTTTTATTTCTGTTTCTTTCTTATACAGGATTTCTTGATTTTAGCAGAGCTTCATATGCTAAACTCCTCTTTCCATGCTTGGATGCATATTTTGCTCTTTAGTGTTGTACATTTAGCAAACTTGCTACACTCAAACAAACATATTCATTCAATGAACTCAGATTTTTTTAAAAGGGGCAACACATATGGGTTCTAGCTTTAGCACATCTCTCCTGACCAGAAGAGGGAAAAAATGACACAATGTTAAGGAACGAGGGTAGAGCTGGTGTTTAAATTGTAGATCCAAAGATTGCAGTGGAAAACTTGAGTGTGAAATGCATCTTTTATCCCCACAAATATGCAGTTGGCTCTTTGCAGACTGGTTGTGGCAACTGACTTGTTTTCTTTGAGAGCGTGCTCTGCTCTGTGTGGGTTGCTGCAAAACAGCAGTGCAGGAAGAGCAGGAAGAGACACAGACAAGATGAAAGCCGTTCTCAGGTAGCAGCAGATGAAAATTTCTTGCCACATCCGCAAAAGGATTGGAACTATAGCTGTGTACCGGTCTGAAACATACTGTTCACACGTAAAGACAGTGATTGTGGTAAACAGTTGATTTTCTTATGCAGGCAGATGAATTAAAAAGACCTGTATGTGATGGTCAGACAAAATCAAAAATCATTCCTGTATTCACAGTACTCTGGTTTTGTTTTTTGTTTTTTTGTCCCTCTCAAAAAGTATAGAATAGATGCAACCGCTTGTTGAGTTCTTTCTGAACCCCCATGAAAATTGCTGCAGGCAGTTTAACAATGCCAGTCTAGTTTGGTCAAAATAGCTACATACAGATTTAGATATTACACCACCCTAAAGGCCGTTGGGGTGTGGGCGTTAACAGATGCTGCCAGGCTTAACCATAGGTAGCAACACACCAGACAGACCAACTTAGAAACTGAAAGGGCTTTCTCAGCTTCTGCTTCTCTCTCTGGTCTCGATCCTCCCCCCTCGCAGCAACATCATTGTCTCATTAATCTAAAAACAGGGACATAAATCCTGTCAAAGCTCAATTTACTGAACATTCGTATTCCAAACACCGCTTACTTCGTTTGATAAAGGATTAAACATAACTTTAGAGAATTCAATAATAAACACCTTCATGGACCAGATGAAAAATATTAGTCATCAAAGCTCTGCAGCCATGGCCATCCATCAGAAGCCTATCTGAGTGGGTTCTAAGCAAAAACAAATAGCTGTTTTGTCAGTTGGGACTTTGTGACATAAAAAAAAAAATAACAGTTGCAGTCTGACAAACGTGATTTCCCAGCAATGCAAGATAAAAATGGTGTCGGAAATTTGGTTTGATTTGAGAATGATAAAACTAGAAGGAGGTTATGAGGACTATAGGTGATATAAATGTCAAGAATCTGAGTAGAAGAAGATGCCGATAGAAGACGCAGCAAACCAAGGAAACATGGAAGCAAAATGTCAGAATTTCTGACTCAGGAGAGAAATGGAAAAATGTATTTTATCTGGCAACTGAGCATAGGAGGAGGCGGTGGTGGTGGTAGTTTGTGGCCTGGGATATTTAAAAATGAGGGTAGTGCTCGTCAAACGTGCAGAAATATCAGTAAAGAAAAAAAGAATCTAAAAGAGAAAATAAGCACAGAAAAACTGTCTTTTAAATCCATAAACCTCTAAACTGCAAATGCTAAATAAGCACTTGGGTGTTTTCATAGACAGAAGATTGTCTATAAGGGAATCAGCAACTAACTTCTGTTGACATTTGTTTCCTGTCTGTTGTGGCAGACTCATGCAGAGGAATTTCCTGACAAGTGCATTTGTTTCATGTAAAGAAATATTTCCCAGCCTAGAAGATACACAAAGACTACTGATGAGAAAAAAAACGGCAGATCAGAGCTATTTTATTTTGTACTTAAATCTGCAGCCCTGTCAGTGTAGCCACAGCCTACATGAAGTAAAACAAACTGCTGCTCACACGGCTCAGTGACTCCCGTGACAGCAGGTAGTTGTGACCGTATGTCGTCCGAGCCAAGGGAGGGGTCAAAGGTCAGCTTAGTGCTAGTGATTACCTGGTGAAGCGTGCCAGTTCAGTTCAGCTCTCTGTGTTTGTTTGCGTATCCATGGTGACAGTCCAACAATCTCCTTCCTTAAAAGCGCACGCACGCACACTTCCCAACAGCATCGCCACAGCCCTGTTTGTCACCTGATGAGGTGATGAGGTCAGCCAGTAAATAATATATAGTGTAAAACTATATCGGGACTTGCCAAACTCTGCTCAAATCTAATAAGCACCCTTTTTGCTTTCTTGTCCGTGGAAAATGTGTGTGGGAGAAGAAAAATGCTTTGAACCTCAGCTAAGTAAATCTTTAAAGAGGTTAGCCTCTTGGCCTTATATCCATCCCACCACAATGCCATTGGGGAGAGAGTTTGTGGTTTTAGTTTATGGAAATACTTTATCTTAAAAAGGTGAAACATAAGCAAAAATGATGACAGACACCATAAAATAGTGAAAAAAAAACTTTGAGGGTGAAGGTATACTTATACATATTACTGATTTGTTTGCTCCTGCGTATGTGTTTCTGTATGTATATATGTATTTTGTTTGTTTGTTTTTATCACATGACCTGGTAAACAATTTTTTTTCTGATGCTGATTTGTTTGCTCCTGCATATTTTGTTTGTTTGTTTTTATCACATGACCTGGTAAACAATTTTTTCTGATGCCTCGTTGCCCTTTGTGACTTGCGTGACGAACACGATAAGGAGATCAAAGGTCAGACGATATTTAATCTTTGTTTTCTGCAAATGTCATGCATGCCATTCTTATAACTATTGATTACAGCCATATTAGGATCAAGGGAAGCATCATGTCTCTGACTCGGGGATACAAAATAACTCAGGTAGGATCCTGAGTTCTCCATTGGTTTCTTGGCAATTGCTTTGGGTTAACAAATAGTCTTTCCATATTAATATAGAGTGTATATGGCTCTTAAGTTTTGTTTTGCTACCAGCCTCAATCTTTAGCTAAGGTACAGTAACTGATATTTTGCCATAGTATTGCTTTAACCTTCTGTATAACAGACAGATAAGACAGTGGACCTAAAAGCAGTAAGGATAGTAACAAAAATGTCAAACAATAATTGCAATCAGCCCGTCTTCCGTCTCATACTTTTGGTAGTGCAACTTTTTTATGAACAATTGTGCTAAAAATGTTTCTGAAGGATTTTGATAAAACAAAAGCCACTGGTCCATTAAAGTCAAAAGGATTTATAGCTGTAAGGAAAAGGATAAGAACATTTTTCCTAAAGTTAAAGTACCAAATGTAAAATTGACAGTTAGATTTTTGTGATAGTTCTTCTCTGTGTGTTTGGTCTCATGGTAAGGATAGAAGAAGCATAAGTGAACCATCAAAATCTTCCTGTAGGACTAATGAATCTATATCTATATATAGAGCACGTTTCATGGACAACTGGTCATGTGATTTTTAGCTCTATATGGGTCTGGCAATCTCACAAGAGATACTTAAGTCTTCTATGTAAAAGACATCTAAAATAATCAAAAGGCACAAAAAATACATTGGATTCAAGCAACTAAAATGCCGGTGCTTCTTCATATAAACTGTCCTGTAGGAACCTGATCCACAGCTCATAAATCTATTTTTTCACTTTCTGGTAAGTCTCAGATGGATGGAATCAAGATGAAGAGGGTTTGGACCACTTCCTCCTTTTCTACGAAGATCATTCATCTCTTTTTGTTGTAGCGTGCTCCTGTTTCCTGTGTTTTGTTCTCATTCATATGACCGAAACTTTTTCAGTTTCACTGAATTCACAATTTGGCTCAAGAACCTTGTGAACTTGAGAGTCCAGCTGCTCATTCACTCTCATAATTTAATATTCTGTTCCCACTATCTTTCTTTGGGGTTTTTTTTTACCTCTACAAGACCTCCCAGAGAGACATGGACTCTAAAGTGTTTGTACGCTGTGAGTGTTTCCATCGGCCATCAGCTTAGCACTTAAGGACCCCACAACTATGACTTACAGCTCATGTCGACAGCCAGATATTTATGTGTCTCCTCGGGCCTTTGTGTTCTTTATTTACCACCTCAGCTTTAGTTGACCACATAACAAATCAGACAAGAAGCCGGTCACTAATGAATGAAACGTTTCCCAAAGTAAGTAACAATCTAATTTTCCACAGGAAGGAATAGGTTTTGTGTGCCATTTCACTAAAGTGCTCAGGTGAAGCTGTAGTTTTACAATCCTGTGAAGGATTAGAAGAAGTGAAATATTTAACTGACTGAAACTGGCAAAAGAAAATGTAAAACAAATGGCCCTTCTAACAATATGCAAAGAGTTGGAGAGTGTCCAGCTTCCAGTGGTCTACAGCTCCTTCCTCAGGCTGAATAGGAACATAAAACATTCTGCCAGAGAGTCAGACTGATTTAACCACCCTCGAGCCAACGTCTGTGGCCATACTGAGGGCGTGCCCCTACACTGATGGAACGCCCACCCATGACAATCCCTCTTCTAATTCAAAACCCCTGAAACCCCACAGATGAAGACAGGGATTAGTGCCATCTGTTGGGTTTTAACATAACCTTGCTAATTAATTCTAGTGATTTAAACACGGTATATATGTTGGGTTATTGATCTCTCCACCTGTTTCTTCTATTCCAGAATTTTCATGTTTTTATTGCACGCCTTCTTATCTTCATTAACAACTTAGGATTTGTTATAGACAGCGACTCTTGTGTTATTAGAAACTGAATTGCTCTTTTGTCGCTCCTCCTCTTCGTCTATTGAGCAGAGCGTCTGTCAGAGAAGACACCATTGTCACTTTGAGGGGTTTTTTTTTTGGCTCTGTGCTGCCATTCGCCTCGCTGGCCATAACTCTGAGCTCAGTGAGCATTTTTCTCACACCCCCTGGGGGACAGGAAACAACTCAGTCTGTGACTGCAACTTTCGAATATTTGTGTCACATGAACGTTGCGATAGCAATATGGAGGGACGATAAGAATGCAGCACCCATATGCTGGATTTCAGAGGAATCTCTCTGCAGACGCAAAGCCATGCTCCAAAACTAGAAGCTAAAACTTGACTGAAACTAGAAGCACAATACATCAGCACTGAAGACAGATGAGTTATTCGAAAACAGCAACTCTATTTGATTTGTTTACTGTAAAAACAAGCTCACGCTTTCTTTGATTTTTGCAGTTGTATAAGAAGTCTTTATGATATATCATGTTGTCTTTAAAACAATACCATTTAAATAAGGAGTGTGTACCTGTGAAAGATTATTTGCCTTAGGTTGCACAAAGAAATTTAAGGTTTCAAACAATACATGAAAAACATAACATTCCCAAATCAGTCTCGACACAAGAGCTTTCTGGTCCATTTAGTGTCATTTTCACCTTTGTTTAAAGAGGAAGATTAATGAGGAGAACAACATGTCTGCTGCTGTTTGTGATCCAAAGCACTGATCAAAGACCGCAGAGACAGACTGGTCATATGATCTGGCTAAGCCCTGAGAGTCAGACAGCCAAGATAGTCATGAATTGAACTAATTCAAAGCTCACATGGATAAGGCCCAGAGGTGTATTTACTCGTTGCTTTGATCAACTTGATCTCTTCTGAACCTCAAGCTGAAATGATTCGAATAATTTTTTCTGGAAAGTGCAAGAACATCCTGATACAATCAGATAAGTGTCAAAGATAATGTCATTCCAACATCAGTTTGTTGACCAATAATATACATCATAAACACTCATAATACAGTATATGCAGTATATACATGGACTTGCTGGCCACTTTGCTAGGTATGCCTCTTCTCAACTGCTTGCTGGGACAAGTATCTAATCAGCTAATCACTTCACCAACTCAATACACTTACGCACATAGAAATGGTGAGCTGCTGAAGTTCAAAACAAGCACCAAAATGGGGAAGAAAGGTTATTTAAGGGACTTTGATCTACTAATGGTATCAGGGGGAAAACACAAAGGAAGGATAAAAATAAGACACCAGGATAGGCTTAAGAGCTCAATGTGGTGACGAACCAACATTCTGCTGATCTACTGGTATTTCCCTGCAGAGCCATCCTTGGGTTTACAGAGAATAGCCCGAAAAAGAGAAAGTATCCAGTGAACACCTGCTCTCTGGGTAAAAAACCCTGCTCAAGTCAGAGACAGTGGCAGGAATGTTTCGAGCTGATAGGAAGGTGACGTTAACTCAAATAACCGCTCATTGCAAGCAAGGTATGAAGAAGAGCATCTTTGAATGCATAGCATGCCAAACCTGGAAGCACATGGGCTAAAGCAAAGGAAGACCACATCAGGTGGTACTCCTAAAAGCTAAAAACTTGCTGCTTCCAGCAGGATTGTGCACCATGTTGCAAAACTCACATCATCTCAATAAGTGGCAATTCCCATCATGGATATACAGCCAACAAATCTACAGCATCTGCATTATAGCACCATGTCAATATGGAACAATTTCTCTGAGGAATGTTTCCATCACATTGTTGAATCTATGCCATGAGAAAGTAGAACAGGCAAAAGGGGATCCAACTTGATATTAGCAAGGTGTACCTATCAAAGTGACCAGTGACTGCATATGCAAACTCGTGTATCTGGGGGTTAAAAATATATAATGGAGTCCTAATCCAGTAACAGCAGGATTTGTGGTACTTATCAATGTCATATATTTATAAGTCACAAGGACCATTTTATTCCAGGAACTTGGTCCATTTACATAATGATGGTACTTTACTTTTACTTTAGTAAAAGTCTGAAGAAATTATAGTCACTCTGTTGTGATTGAAGTTCTTTTACACAGGAGGAATAAAAGGAACCTCTCAAGTCAGGAAACACAGGTGTTAACCAAGCCGTTTACTGTAAGTATGCAAGGGTGTGAAGGACGCGATCACCACCCATGTTTTCAGACACTCTAATCCTGTTACCATCCTTAAATGAGCAGTAAATATTGAAAGAATGTGAAAGTGAGTTCATAGTGTTTCACACAATAGAAACTGGAAGCTGGAACTTTACTGAGCTCAGTATAGCTCATTATTATGCCCTTATTAGGTTGTAGCATTCCAGTCATGCCCATGATGAAAGAATGCCATGCGTGTCAGTTAAAACCCGCTTTGTTAGGCGTGGTAAGTCATGAAAAACAAACACCTCATACACCGTAAGCAACAACGTTTAATATTTTTGGGGCTTCTCTCCTCCTCCTTCTATATTATCTGCTCCTTTCATAGAAGTCATCTTTCCAAACCTAAATTATAGGCCAGAAATTCTTATGTAATAATTACTAAGTAAGATAGACTGTCAGCAAAAATATTTGTCCCAGATATAATTGAGTGATCTGCTCATGTTAGATGAGTTTTACAGTTCTCAGAGGATCATGCAGCACAGCACGTTTCCCAGAGCTTTTTTTTTTTTGACCTTTGCTCTCTCACATTAACTACAAGACATATTCAACCGCTGTCTACAACAAGGGTGTGTGAAAAATTCACCAGCATGTCACAGTGACCCCTTCTATCACTGTGAAATTGTATCTCAGCCTTTGACTCCAGCTAAACTCATTTTTCAAGCATGGACAAAATATTAGGAGGAGTAAAAAAGATTAACATTAGTAATAATATTAGTTTCCACTGACATGACATAATAGGGAGTTATGTGTGATAGGCACGTAGCACCATTTACAGTAAGCACAAACACACTTTAGGGACTTGGCTCCTGGTCATTTTATGAGGAGGAAATGATGCTGAAGAGGTGATAAGACCCAGATGTTCTTTGGGAATGTTTTCTAAATGCATCCTTCGCTCAGACAAAAAATAACAAACATGTCTAATCAACTCGGTTTCTTTGAGATACAAACATTCATTTAGGGATGGTTTTTTTGTCATAAAAGGTACAATATTATTCTTCAGTTTCCTATTTTTAGTGCAAGGTTTGGATTTTAATGTTAATTACAGTCTTTTGTTTGACAAGACATCACCCAGGGTTCTCAAAGAGCAGCCCACAGGCATGTGATGATGTGATGCAGCTATTTCAGCTCTTCTCAACAAATAAATGTTAAATAAAGCAACACTGCTGGTTAAAAAAATAATACATTGGCACTCAGACGTCAAAACTTTGAGAAACAATTGGCCAGATTAAAGAGGAAAGTTCTAAATGTACAGAAAATGCATATTAGCATAAAAAATATTTTTACACATGATTATTTGTAGGGTTTGTGCTGTACTTCTTTTGTGCATAAACTGATTTATTCTATATATAAAGCTACATTAGCCAGTGTGCAATAAAATATTTAGTTTGCGCTTAACTTTTAAAACATAAAAAAAATATCCTGACAAAGATTAAGCAAATTGTGACAGAAGGCAAAACAGGAATTGAACAGAACAACAATAGTTGCATATAGAAAAGCAAAATTCACCCTTATACCCAAGCAGTTGGGATTCTGTGAGTCATTTGGGAATGGATTAATCTGTTTTTATTGGAGGGCATGACTATCTCTGATTCACTGAATCCTTTTCTCAAATATAGCATAAACAAACCAGGCAAGGACCACACCACAAAAGAGAACCATGGCGACAGGAAAAACATTGAACCAGAATAGGTATGTTAAAAATGAGGTTAGACAACTTTTCTCCCTATTCTCTTAACAACAAGAAGTAGTTTGCATTTGTGGGACATGCAGGGCCCGTACTGAGAGAATGTGACAAAGGGTGGTGAGAAAACACGATCATTAAAATATCTTAATTAGAAAAAGAGTAGATAAGGTTCTCACACTGATAGTTAAAAGGTTTGCATGCCACAGGTGCATGAAATTTGGCTCCCAGGTACTGAAAGCCTAAAAAAATATATTATATAACCTTGGTGTGTCCTGGGGAGTGTTCTTATAATTCTTAGAGCAACAGTCATTGTCTGCGTGCCAAAGTTTTACTGGAGCGTACATTTAAACAGAAAAGCAATAAAACGTTAAAGGTTGTCGCTCAGAAAAAAAGACCCCCTTTACACGCAAACAGACACTAAAACAAACTTCCCGATTAAACTTCAATTTTCAGGTCTAAAGACTGCCCATCTTAACAGCTGAGAACTATTTGAACTATGTGCACTTGAGAGTTAGGGGAAGTGGGTTTGGTAAGCATTTGCACATGAGAAGACAGGAAAGGGCTTCGGAAAAAGAAAGGCAGAGGCACGTGTGAGCGCAAAATGCAAAAACACATTTGCAGTTTCAGAGAAAAGGAGTGTACTGTGATGTTTGTGTGCATGTCTATCTGCGAATAAGCTGTTACTTGTTGACACAATGAATAATGCAATGCCTGCATTCCTAGTTACAGTGTTTCCAGGCTAGCTGTAAACAAAGTGTGTCCAGGTAACCAGGTGTGGGGTGGGTGTGGTGCTGATTTCATCAGTGCGTGTGGGAAGCGTGATAACAATGCTAATGGAGAAGCATTATTTAGAAATGATTCAGACAAAAAAAAAGTGAATCACCCAAAGAAATTAGAAGAAAGAGGAAGTGCAGACTGAAGAAAAAGGAAGCATCTGTGCCAAGTGAGAGTGGTAGCGTTATTCTCTGCTTGCCTTTACTGCTGCAAACTCTTTTTCCACAGTATCAGAGATACACCAGCATGCCTGAGTCACTTACATGCCTCGACACACCAGACATCACTTTATATCACCACATCACAGGTGAAACACTGATGCATGGACTGCTTGCTATTTCTCACCAGCTGCACCTGGAGCAAAGACACTGCAAGCTGAACAAGAATTTAAAACGCTGAAATATCAGCTGCAGGGCATTCTCACTATATCCACCAAATATTTATGAAATGATTCATTTTTAAGGCTTTAGTTTGATGTTTGATGATCTCCACCAAGCTGGATCTGGAGTTTCTCTTAGAAAATCTGTTTTGATCAAAATCTACATTTTGATTGTCTATATTTTCTTGTGTATGTTATCTAACGAGTTAGATCTCACAACAGAGAAAGCTTTTGATACTCAGTCAGATAGAATTGTGTCTGTCGACCAAACAAGTTTTTATGATGGTGCAGCTGCAGAAGGCACAGCATACACGCTAACACTGTGCTGTTTTGACATTTTGCTCAAGATGCAACTAAGATATCAGTCCACTGAACTAAATACAGGCCAGGTCTAGTCCCAAGACAGACTCTGAAAGGCCCAGAAGAGAACAGGAACAGGATGTCCTCAATGTCATGACGAAAAAGAATGTCTAGAAAAGTTAATCCAAGACAAGAAGACATTTCCCATGACACAATGCTTGACATTTCCTGGACTGCAGAGGTTTTGTACACAAATGGGTCCCGTGGAATGCCAAACCGGCAGGTCAAGCAATGGCCATCTGGGTTACGGCTGACGTAGAGCCTCATGTCAAGTAGGCTACTTAAAAAAAAAAAAAAAAACCCTTAAAAATTTTTTT
>VUQG01008773.1:44290-56070 GCA_015106755.1 Etia nguti | reverse complement strand
CATTTCTGCTGTTCAATACAGAAGAAATGTAAACTTTTTAAAATGATGCCAAATTGCAAAATGCTTAGCTGTGTCTCTAATTAAACCTCTGTAACTTTGCTCTCCTTCACTTCAGCAGCATCGGGTAATGTTCATATGTTAATTCATGGTTTTCTTCAGTTTTTGTTCTACTGCAGAATATTTTTAAGGTTATCTACTATAAAAAGCCAGGCCAGGAAAATCTCCTTCATGTTTTTCTGTGTTTTATGCTCAGTTACTTTGACAAAAAGGCATCTTCTGTGATGCTTACACCTCTGATAAAGTCTCACAAGTGTCAGCTTTCTTTTTATAGATATAAAAACATGGATATGTACTGATAAATGATCAGAATTATAATATTTCTGACTGTCTGAGGCAAAATTTCCCGATTCAAATCGAATCGAATTGATTCGGGACCTTGTGAATTGGAATCGAATTGATTCTAGAAATGTGTGTGTGGTCTTGCTTTCTAGTCCTTGTCAGTACTCTCACTGCAGCCTTTTGGATCAACTGAAGGTTTTTCAGGAATTTCTGATTTGTTTTCTTCTTTTTTAGAAGAGCCAATGTATCCAGGGTGGTACACAGTGAGGATGTCACACTATTAACAAGATAATCGACCTCTGTTGGAGTAAAGTTTAGGTAACTGCTCTGCACCGTGTTGCCACATGCCATTGAAGAAAATAACAGTGGAAGATTTACACTTTTAGTGTAGCTTAGTTAACTAGCTGGGACCACATCCTGGTTTTAACTTTGACAGCATTTCTAGTAGATAATGGCAGATGGCTTGAGCATGAATTGAGGAGAATTGGAGAAGGCCTCAGATAGCAGCTCCTGGGCCGGGCAGATCCCCATGTACTAATGAGTAGTGATTAAATTTAAAAAGGGAGGGAGAGTGGGGCACGAAAAAGAGAACACAGCTTGTAGTGCTGTATAGATGAGAACCGGAAGGGGCGTGTATGTAAGGAGGTGTGGTCGCGCTCCGGAAATTCAGATAAATTATCTCTAATTACAGCACTTTCAGAAAGACATCTACTGTACCAATTATCATAAATTAAAATGTTATTTACCAACAGGAGGCGTTGTGCATTAGTAACATTCATTTGGAATTTTGTTATTGGCCCCCTGATGAATTCACATCTAATCTCCAGTTTCCTTTTAGTCTCCGTTTAGCTTTAGCTTTTTGGTCAAACAGCATGCAACATGCATCTTGCAGTGTAGAAGTCTGTGGATGTATTTATGTGTAAGTGCACTGAGGCCTACTCAAGGTATAAGGTTTAGCAAATAACTCTGAGTTTGTTGACCCTAAAATGAGGGAAACTCATTTTCAGTGTTTGCTGACAGGTTTTCTTCAACTATTATTTTCTGCCTTATTCAAAACGACTCATCCTACAAAAAAAAATATACTCAAATGTCTAAAGTCTAGCTGACCAACCAACTCTACAAAAGCTTGGTCATTCCTATAACGTTTGATCATGTGTAGGTATAGATTATGGAATTTAGGTAAATTAAACCTAGTTATGAGTTAGCTTTACTTGTGGAAATAGATTAAGCCAAATAATAAATTATTTAAGGTATTGTTTTTTATTTAATTCTTGAGTCATTTGGGTGAGAAATACCCCTTCAGTGCTTTGAGTAGTACATAAGTGAAAGCAACTTTTTAGCTACAAAACATTGCTCAGTGGGTGTTTTGTGCTAACTTTTCCTGCTTTACATCAGCACAGGAATGCTTTGATGAAAACGGTATCAAAAAGCTAATTTATATGTATTTTAACGGTATAAATTGGGCTACAGTAGGCCTGCTGTATCAAGGAGCAAGATACTGAAAACAACCCCATGAGAACGGTGTGTGCCTGCAGCTCAACACTGAAGTCAAGTTTTATTTTTAGTATTTTCCAGTTTGAACTCTGTTAATCGACTAATGATGTAATACTGGAATAGATTTATGGGTTTCTTACCTGACAGTGAACATAAAAAACCCAACAAACAAAAAGAAAACAAAAACAAACAAACCAATCCGTGTAGGCCATCAAAAGAGACAGCTGCTCTATGGAAGTTAATCAGTAAACAGTAAGCTTTAGGGGAATGAAACAATAAAGCTTCACCAGCTCAACAAGAAAACATCATGCTTGTTATATTAATAACCTTATCAAAAGAACTGGTTTGGGATGCTGTGGATAACAGCGATGCTAACAGGGGCTGTAGTGCCTCGTTGAATTAATTCAGTCAGAGATAAAATTAGAAACTTTGTCAGAGCTCGGGCTTCATTGAAACTGACGCTCCTGGATCGGATGCGGGACCCTGTAGCCGCGCCCACAGAGCGGCTGACGTGCTCACCGGAGGGAGTAATAAAAAACCGAGATGAGCTCCTCAGAAGGGGTACGGAGATAAAACTGTGAGGGAACATTTGAGATTCTTCAGCGATTCTTCAGAGTTATTATTCAGAAGCTCAGCACTGCACTGTGCCTGCTGCAGGGAGATGGAGCCGCACCGGAATCTCGGATTTCCATAAAACGAGTTGTCTTCGATTTGGTCACCGTCTGGAAAATACAGTCATCTGTAACACCAAAATGTGAGTTTTTTTTTTCTTTTTTTTTTAAGCGCTTTTTATTTTACTTTAATATTTATAAATGTATTTTTAATTGTTTTTGTTTTTCGTCTAATCACGCACAGTGCTGTTTTTGACGCTGGCTGCGAGTTCTAATTGTTGATTTACATTTTAAATGACAGACATATTATTACACGCATAAAAGTCAAAGCTAAGTTGCGTTTTTTTGTTTTTGTTTTACTAGTGACAGATGCTAAACTCTTGACTTTGTCTTATAAATATATTAAACTTAGATTCCCTGTAGAAAACAGATTTTTTAAAAGTATTTTTGACTCATAAAATTGATGCCATTGGGGTGTAATTATCTTGATTGGTTGTTGTTGGTGCTGCTTCTATTCAGAGAAGATGGGTTGTTAGAAGCAGTCAGCGTCTTTCCACCTCAGTGAGCACATCCGAGAGATGTGCTCTATGCAGCAGACTGCTCCCTCTCTGTCACCGACTGTATTAATCACAGAACTAATATTTTTAGTCCTATTATGCAAATCCATGCAGATAAATCTTGTGCACCAACTTCATGCATAAGCTCATGTATATTATATTTATGCTTTATCTCACTTTAGCAAATGCAGCCTTCACATGTAGCTGAGCAAAATGCTGGGTTCTTGGTGAGGGTCAGAAAATGAACGGCTCCTCCTGCTGTGATCCTGCAGCTGTCATGTACCAGCAGAGATCAGGATTTGACCTCAATGCCAGCTGTGAATGGCCAGATCCTCACTGTAACTGGACATCAGTGGATGGTGCTCTGCAGCTGCCTACTTTTTCCACTGCAGCCAAGATCAGAGTGATCATTACCTTCATCCTGTGTGGCATATCCACTTTTTGTAATTTGGCTGTGCTTTGGGCTGCCAATGGGCACAAGCGTAAGTCCCATGTTCGAGTCCTGATAATCAACTTGACTGCAGCTGATCTCTTAGTCACCTTCATCGTGATGCCTGTAGATGCCGCGTGGAACATCACAGTTCAATGGCTGGCCAGCGACCTGGCCTGCAGATTCCTCATGTTCCTCAAGCTACAGGCCATGTACTCCTGTGCCTTTGTCACAGTGGTGATTAGTCTGGACAGACAGTCGGCTATCCTCAACCCTCTGGGCATCGCTATGGTCCGGAAAAGGAACAGGGTCATGCTAATGGTGGCTTGGATCATGAGCGCCTTGCTCTCAATCCCACAGGTGAGAGAAGGCAAGACATGTGATTATAGTTTGACAGACCATTTTTTAAGTAATTCAGAGAAGTTCTGAGTCATAGTAATTACTTTAGTGCTGACCTTTTCTTCTGCAGATTCCTCATGCACTTCTTGTACAAGTGCAACCTTCCTTGAATGATCCACAAACTATTGCAGTGGGCTGGCTATAGATCAGCTTTATAACTGGCTTTAGATGAATATTGTATCTCAGTCTTATAAAACTATAAAACTGTGGGCAAACAGATTTTAGAGGACATGAGATTGTGTTTTTACATTATGAATACATGATTAATCATTCTGTGTACCAGGGTGTATTTACATCAGATGTGGCATTTTCTAGACACTGATGCATGAACTTCTGCTGTGTGCTTTAGGCGGACATAAACCTTGGGGGTTAATAGCTCTATCATTCAGTTTTCTAAAAGATCAGGACCTGTAATCCTGGCTGTATGGATTTTCCCTGTAAACAACAGCAGCCTGTAACACTTTTTATTGCAGTGTGATGATAAACACAAATTTAGCCCATCTTCTCTTCAAGTATGCTAGATGATTCTGCACAGGATTGCAAACATTTTGAAATGTGCAAGAATTTCTAAACGTGCTGATCATAAATAATAATTAATTGTAGAGAAGAAAGGATTACTTGCTTTATTGATTAGTTATTTTCCCAAACATGTACTGCTCACATGTTCTTAAACATGGACATTTTAAGCTTTTCTTTCTCATATATATAAATAAGTGTAATATCCTTTGGTTTTGGGGCTTAAGGTCAGCTATGAAAATATCATATTGTGTTGTCTTGAATGACCTAGTCGGGATATTTCAGATTTTCAACTATAGCGTTGGGACAAAAATGAGTAATTTTCAAAAATGAAATGATTAATTATCTGTAGACTTCAAAGGGGCAATAATTATTATTTAGGTATTCTTAATGTAAATTCAACCCCTGTAACAGTCTGAAGTAATTTATGAAGCAATGACAAAGAGAGGTAGACAAAAGCAAGCTTCCCATTTATAGCAAGCAACTGTTTATTTTGCCACCAGATATGAAAACTGCTGCTATCAGACTTTACAAGCTGGTGAATAAAATAACATGTTGCTGACTTTACGCTCCAAGCTGACCCATTTTAAAACACCACTGCATAGGCACTTAAATGTGCTCTTGATGACTCATATAATGCTATAAAAGTGTATCAGCTGTCTGTGTTTTTAGGCAGAGAAGTACTAGTACACCTTACTAGCTAATGATCCATGTGCAGCTATAAAATACTTTGAAATAAATGTCCATAGTTTTTATATTGATGTTTAGGTTGAATTTATGCACTGTTTCCCATATTTTCAGAATAGGTTTTTGCTTTTAATGATATAAAAGAAACTGCTTTTAGGATGAGGACTGTGTGGTAAATCTTACATTCTTGTAATGTCTTTAAAGTGAATCATTTTTTTAGCTTCTGCACAGGGTTAATGTACTTAACACTGGGTGAAGTATCTCTGGTAATTACTAATTGTCATTTAACGCTTACTGACTGAGGCGTACTGGTCCCTTTGGTCTAATCATTTGGATAATATTTTAATCTTCAAGCCAACGGTCAAATAAAAAAATATGTTGGATGACAGCTACTGCCTGCACAATTCTAATTTTGTTTTTAATTTTTAATCCAACAGATGTTCATTTTCCATAATGTGACCATTACCTATCCAGCAAACTTCACTCAGTGCACCACCAGGGGAAGCTTCGTTACTCACTGGCAAGAAACCGCCTACAACATGTTTACCTTCTGTTGTCTCTTCCTGCTGCCGCTGGTTATTATGATTATTTGCTATACCAGGATCTTTATTCAGATCTCCAAACAGATGACAAAAAAGAACAGTAAGTGTCCAAATAAATGGTAGTTGATCCAAACATAGGCAAAAGTACAAGGACTAAAAAGTATGTTCAAGCTAAAAGGTGCTCGCAACATTTAACTTCAGTATCACCAACTTCTGTTCAGGTTATGTTTTTCTTGTTTCATCGTATTCTTGTCATTTTGCCCCATCAGCACCCTCTCCTATCATTTCCCACTTGACCATTCCTACTTGCCATGCAGTTACCTCAATATTTCTGCTGCCAGCAAAGATTATCTTTCTACTACCAGAGTATATATGAGAAAACACTGAAACTTTGACAAATGTGCATGTGAGAATGCAAATGTCCGATGTAGTTGGAACAGACATTGGCTGGTCTCCCCAGTAAAAAGTCTGTGTGATGTTGGTTGTGCTGGATAGTTCAGCTAATAGTTTGATCCAGTATGTTACAACCCAAGAAAGTAGAAACCTGTGCCTCTTTCCTGAAGCGTACATTAACTCAAGCAAGAAAAAAAAGCATTTTTAAAAAAAAAACTATGTGGGTGGGCAGAAGACTTACTGGATGACAGCAATGCCTTTAAAGATGCAACCCATAGCTGTGTGTAAAAAGGGTTTGTTTAGGGAATGCTATGTGTCTGAATCATGGAGTGATGTAAAGTGTTGCAGTTAAAGAAAGAACTTGATTCAAGTATAAATGAAATGAAAAGTGTGTTCTAATTTTACTTCTTCAAAGAAATACTTGATGTATTTATTCACAAAAAACTGCCACATGTGTTCCTTTCTCTCCTATAGTGCCCTCCAATGAGCCACATCTACGCTGCTCAAAGAACAACATCCCAAAAGCAAGAATGAGAACTCTGAAAATGAGCATTGTTATTGTGATCTGCTTCATTGTGTGCTGGACTCCGTACTACCTGTTGGGTCTATGGTACTGGTTCTTCCCAGATGACCTGGAAGGAAAGGTCTCTCACTCTCTGACCCACATCCTATTCATCTTTGGTCTTTTTAATGCCTGCCTGGACCCCATCATATATGGCCTGTTCACCATACGCTTCCAGAAGGGGCTGAGAAACTGCTATCACAAAGCCGCAGTAATGTCCAGCTTGGAGACTAATGCAGTAATAATGGAGTCCTTGAAATGTACTGGATCTGTCTTACCCTCTAAAAGAGGCATGAACAGTGGTGAAAAGGACATCAGCTCTGAACAGGCTGAGGCAAAACGCACAGACAGCAGTGTCTGACTGTGTTTAGTCACAGGGAGAGGGGCAACATTGGAATTTCACTGTTTGGGCTGTTTATTTATGGAACTTATTGGTTTTACAATTACAACATGCATGTGAAGAATAAGTCTAAAGACGTGATCTATCTATCTCTTGTAGACAAATGCATTTATCTTCATGTGTCTTTGTACCCTTTGTGATGCTCGAGGTTGTCCATATTAACTTAAGGTTACATAACTTCATTAGCCAGTAAAACACATTTACTGCTAAATGATATGTTTAACTGGTTTTGAGTCTGCTATGTGAGCTATACATTCAAAAAGAAGTGCAAAAGGATACAACATTGAATAAATGATAGAAGATGGTGATTGGTTACTGAAGAGTGCTTCCTCAGTTCTGATGTGAGTGATTTGTCGGAGCTTAAAACGAATCGGAGTCCTTCATGTGCAGATACAACTAAAGAAAGAGCTAAAGACGTGTGCCAGATGTCAGTCGTGGTCTGGAATAAGATGATTTCATTATGTATGTCACATGACACTTTCGCTTGTCATTATAAGACGGTAACACGAGTGACCGCTATGACAGACTTTTAATATCAGATGCCTGAAACTTACCAGAAAGTTATACAGTGCTATTATAGAGCAACTTTAAAACAATTAGGTTTTGTCCCTTTCTTTTTCTGCTAGAATTATTTTTAACATTATACATTTAGGACATCATGTATAATGGCTCCGTTGTGTAGGGGGTTGCACATTTGCCTAATGAGCAAAATATTCACAGTTTGATTCTGGGTTGCATCAGAAAGGGGATCCAGTGTAAAACTGACAAATCAGAGATGTGGAGCTACGTGCTGAGGTGACCCATTGTGAATAAGGGAGCAGCTGAAACTAGTTTTCTACGCAGGACTATTACATATACTTTTAATGAAGATTGTTAGGTTACTTTGCATGAATGAGTTGGCTCAATTGGCTGGACTATGAAAAAGCGGATGAAACGGATCAGCTGTTTAAAATTAAAATGGTCAGAAATTAGCAGGAAAAAAAATCTTTTGATTTTCTGTGGGTCCAAGAAATGTTTTAAAATGACTGCTTATCAAATATATCAAGATTTTATTATTTTTTTTAAAGGAAAAATCAGCTTATAAAGAAATCTGTCACTGAAAATGTTTACTGAACATTAGCATTTTTTTTCATTAGACCAAAACATATTTAATTGACTTTCCTAACAAGCCTCCATTTCATAAAGGCAATAATTACAATGCAATGGTTCTAATAATTAGCATGCAGACAGTTTTTTTCTGCTAATTATCTAATTAATAGAGTTATTCAAATTATTCTATGTTGTGTAAGAAATAACGTTAACATTTGTTACAGTAATCACTGGGATTATTTCATGTAGCATCAGGTGGCTTCGACAGCTCAAACCCTGTCTCATAATATTCTGTTAAATAAGCCCTGAACACCAAACACAGTAGAGACAAAGCGTTGTGACCATGCAATAGACAAGGCCACAAATCACAGCATGTTATTTCCCCCCTGCACAACAGAATGAGTGTCTCAAAAAATTGAATATGACACAACCTTCACACAAAATGTGATACTGTAAGACCGGCTAACAATTACATTAAAGCAAGACAATAAATCAGAGCTAGGCTCCTAGTAAATTTTCAGTAAAACTTCAGAAAGGGCAGTGTTTTTTTTCCCCCATTCATTGCTTCTCCTTTTAATTTCTTTATGATCGCAGGGAACACAGTGGTGACCAGAGAAGCTTTAGTATTTTGCCTAACGTCTGGGACTCACTGGCCTCTGAGAACGTCAGCAGCAAGGAGTGTGAGCTGACCAAACCTTAATGAAATCAATGTAATCCTTTCCACCAGATTTTTATAACTTAATTGATACCGACAGTGATGGAAAAAAAAGAACACAATTTAGACTACAACAACTATTTATTAATATTAGGTTGTGTTTAGATTATATATCAATTTAATATATCATTACTCTCAAACCCTACATCATTTAAAGCATTTAAAGTATCATTGTACTTTGCCTGAGCCATAGTCATGTACCACAGAAGTAGAAAAACAACTGACACACAAGAGATTTCACTGAACAATCTTTACCCCAGCCCACACCCTTTCCTGTAGCCTGTAGCCTGTAGCCATGAGTGTGGGACAGTGAATAAAAACATGAGATGGTGTATTCAGACAGTCAAAATGATGTGTCACAGGAGATTAGTAGGAAGCTTGTTAATTTAAAAAAACAAAAAAACAAATGTCTATTGGTTCTGGCGCAGATGAAGGAGACCACCTGGATACCTTCCTGTGGGCAGAACAAAAGCTACCAGTGAAGGTAATCTAAGTAGACATGTCAAAGACTGCCGCTCCAGCTGGCAAGGGAGAGTTTAGAATATGCAAAGCATGAGGAATAGATACAATGTAAGTGTATGTAACTATATTATGTGAAATTTATATTCACTTTGTCAGAAAAGGTATTTCTGATGTTGCAGATCTACCTTAAATTAGATTACTAATCCCAGAAAACCTTCTGGGATTAGTAATCTTACCTGGGAATTGGTACAATTTGGTATAAGTATAATTGAAGTATAATTGAAATTTATTTTATTTTATTTATTTTGTATTTTTTGCCTTGATTATTGCAAGTGAAGGGGAAACAGGAAAGCAGGTTGGAATGAGTGATCATTTCAGTCACTTCTGCATTTGGATCAACTCAAACCAATATTTTATCCTCTGACCCACAAGAGAGAACTGCTCTTCACTGGATGTTTTCTCTTTTTCCAACCATTCTCTATAAACCCTAGAGTTGGTTATGTGGGAAAATCCCAGTAAGATCAGTAGTTTCTGAAATATTCAGACCAGCTCTTTTTACACCAACTGCTTTGGCACATTTCTTCCCCATTCTGATGCTCAGTTTGAAATCTCAGCAGGCCATTCTGATCATTTCCACACTGGCTTAATTTTTCCAACCAAGTATGTCCATGTTTTAAATGCCTAAATACAATGTCTTGTTATTGAATGGATAAATAGATATTTGCATTAATAAACAGTTGAACAGGAACAACTAATGAAGTAGCCAGAGATTGTATATTGCTTTTGTAGACAGCTTACAAGGTGGACATGGCTACTGTGACACCTCTCATTGGTTTCTGAAGTCCCTTTTTGAAACCTCAAGATAGGCGCTTCAGCTGTCGCCATCTTGGTTGCAAAAACTATATGTGATGAGGAGGTCTGCACACTCATTGGCTAAAGACTTGTGATTGACTAATTAGCCTCCAGTTTTGAAACAAGATGTGACAAAAATTTACAAAAGCACCCTAATTTTATATAGTAGGACCCAAAACAAATGACTGAGCCCATAAACTTGGCAGGATAGATTTCCACACTGGCTTAATTTTTCCAACCAAGTATGTCCATGTTTTAAACAGTCCATGATTACATCTGAAATATTTGTATTCCTAAAAAGGTCAAACTATTCCTTTGACCTGCTTCCATATTTCTGGTAGTACATTACAATACAAATATGTCAGAACCTCTATTTGTGATGCATGTTATGTGTTTTGATTATCCAAAGTCTCTGTCAGGGTGTCTAAGCAGAATCGGAATCCACCACATTTTATCAGTGATGTAGTAATTTTCCAACCAGTCTCACTAAAGCCTCTGGATACCATAAAGCCATGTCCCTACTTCCATGCAAGTCAGCAAATCTGGTCAAGGACAAACTAAACGACTGAACTGCCACTGGCTTAATGAAAAGGGGGGAAAGCAGTACACACAGCTCTAGTGACCCATATGTGTGCTGATATTTTAATCTGGTTAGTCTTCTTCCATGTTGCAATGAGTGACAGACACTGTGTGTTTGGGGACTCTTTCTTGTTGTGGCAGAACCAGTTAGTGCATTGTTTTGGACTTGGACCAGGTTATTCTCTCATATATTGCAGGCTGGAGAGTGCCAACTCATTCATTGCTCACTGATCTTTCCAAGGCCTGTCCACCTCTATTAGATTTCATCTAGTGAGAGAGGGGCACATCACGTGCTGGACACATCAGTACATAGACTCCATTGTGCCACTTAGAAAACAGATGCACATACCTGTAGTTCAACAGCTGCTGCAGTCCTTGAATATTTTATATTTACACATTTGAAATGACCAATTCAAAATGGTGTTTATTCTAAAATCTACCAAGATCTACTGCCTTTGTTTATGTAGTGATGTCACATATAGATTTAATGTAAAATTATGTTATTCAAAGCAGTAAGTCAGCCAGCTGCTCTGCTCATCTCTATCTTCCGGTGAACTTACAGTTCAATGACCTTCCTCACATTATGGCAGCTGGGTAAGATAGAAACATCAGCCTGAATACATTCTCTGGCTTACTGTAGCAGCTGTAAGCCTCAGTGATGTTTGTGGACAGTAGCTAAATTTAGCTGCTGTCCAAGCTAAATTTATGGCTAGTTGAAGAGTTTATTTTTTTTAAACAAAGATACTTACAAGGCTTGGTGTGCCTGGTGGTTGCGAATCCAGCATGTCAGACAGTGGACAACAGGGAAAGAGCAATTTTGACTGACTTCTCGAATGTTTAATTACAAGTTTGAAATATTATATTCATGTCAATATCCTTCTACATATTTGTGAATATTTTTTGTTTAACTGTAAATTTAAAAAGCAGAAGTGTGTAGAACACAAATGAAAATTTCAAAATACAAATTATTTTTTTCCTACACACTCACATTTTTTTTGACAAGTTCTCATATTTCGCAACATACCGTCCAATTAAAGTATTTGTCCCTCTTATTAGATTTCTTCTTTTTTTGCATATTTGTCACAGTTACACACACACACACACACACACACACACACACACACACACACACACACACACACACAACGGGGTC
>VUQG01008773.1:29030-44270 GCA_015106755.1 Etia nguti | reverse complement strand
CTCACTTGTCACACACACACACACACACACACACACACACACACACACACACACACACACACACACACACACACACGGGTTGAACACGGTGCAGGACATATATGGGGATAGTCAGATAGTGGTTAAGTGTGTAGAAGGAGTGACAGATGGGTTCAAGGTGGGTCGAGATTACACCAAGAATTGGATCTGAGCCCCTTCTTGTGTTCAGTGGTGATGGACAGGCTGATAGATGAGGTCTGGACTCTCCGTGGACTAATGTTTGCAGATGACATTGTGATCTGCACTTAGAGTAGTGAGCAGGTGGAAGAGAGCCTGGAGAGGTTGATGTATACTCTGGAGAAGAGGAATGAAAGACAAATGAGATGGAGGCTGATGCTCTGCCGTGGTGACCCTTAGGGGGGTCTAGCTTTAAAAAAGATTTACCTTCCTATAAATCTGCTTACCTGGTTGTCACAGCAACACATAAATTCAGGTAATACTGAATAAGACAGGGACAAATGAGTACATTCAGGATTCTTGCCTGAATTAAAGGACCTAGGGAGCACGACTGGCTGGCTAGCTTGTTGGGAATGGCTACACAGCATTAAAGAGCAGGGCAGGCTGGTGTTGAGCGGGGCTGAGGGATGCTCCCTGAGCTGAGTTGTAAAGGATATGAAGGAGATCAGAGGCAACCGATGAGGAGTGGAGAAGCCAGGGAAGATATCCAGCTAGGTTTGAAGAGTGAATGGACATCAGGTGACAGGTTGATTGGCACTGGGAGTGAGAACAGAGCACCTGGCCTTGACACACATGTGCAAGCACACACATACATACACACAAGCACAAGGCAGTGGGAGGAATACAAGGAATGAGGGAGGAGAAATGCTGCCAGGTTCATGAAAGTTTGATTGATTCTGAATCCTGCAGGCATCAAAGAAGGTTGAAAAGATAAGGTGAAGATTGTCCATGGAGAGACCTTCTGTTTACTTTCAATAACACATGGCTTAAAGCTTAAAATGAATTATTAAAATTTTATTATCATTTGTTTTGTATTCACTATATTTTTACAAGATTGCAAGAGGACTCATTGATATAAACTGACCTATCTGTACGCCACAGCTGGATACATTGTTTGAATATCATTTTCTGTAATCTAGCACAGAAATATGACTTTATTGTCTTTACATCAGTTGAAGTTCTGTTAAAACTGTTGATTTATTCATATTTGTTATATCTCTTTAATGAAGAATCTGACAGCTAGTGTTGTATTTGCTTACCAAACACAGAAGCATGATCAATGAGATCGTCAAGCAGAAGCAGAATTTGCAAATCTTGCAATATATGTAGGGAGGCATCTAAAGTGATTATTTATTTATGGGGTTTATTCTTCTGCCCTGAAGATCTGTTTTGTTTTTTTGTTGTTGTTGCAATTATCAGTATAACACAGAAGGAGGACATGAGGTTGCTGACCATGGCCCTTTTAAAACAGCATATATTCTCAAAGGTTGTTGGATATCATACTGTTTTGCTCAGCCAACTTGCTGCATTTGCAGAACATGAGAAAATGAAAAGGCTTGCCCATATTTTGACTTAACAAAAGCTCTTTGTGCTTCTCCTGCCAACAACCCCCACTGAAGATTTAAATATCTTAAGAAAAGATCCAAGAGGCAGTGGAAGTTTTACTTGATGTCTTAAGGCAGAAATCATCTTTCAGGAGTTACAACTAATATAAAAGTGTATAAGTGGTATAAGGGTATATTTACTATGAAAATACTTGATGAGAGATTATCCTTCACAGAAGGTTGCATTGAGATTATATCAGCTCCCATTTTACACAACAATCAGCCAGGTTCTTGAGACAACTTGAAGCCTCCACAGACAAACCAGACTGGCCATACAACCTGCATGGAAAAGAAAATGTATACTTGTTCACAGCATAGCAACCCCAGACCATCACACTACCACCACCACATATGACTGCTGGTATGATGGTGTTTTTATGAAATGCTGTGTTAGTTTTAAGCCAGATGTGACGGGAGTCAAACCTTCCAAAAGTTCAGCTTTTGTCTTGTCAGTCCACAAAATATTTTCCCCAAAATGATCAAGATGGTGTTTGGCAAATGTGAGATGAGCCTTTCCTTTCTTTTTGGTCAGCAGTCAGTTTCTCCTTGGAACTCCTGCATGGATGCCATTTTTGCCATTGTTTAATCATGATTGCTGATCTTAAGTGGGCTCTTTAGCTGTTGTCCTGGGTTCTTTTCTCCTTGTGGATGAGTTGTCAGTGTACTCTTGGGGTAATTTTGTTAGTTCGGCCAGTCCTAACAAGGTACACCTGTGTTACAAATGATCTAATTTGTGTATAATACCTCTCACTATTACTTGTTGGAGTCCAGAAGTCTTAGAAATGGCTTTATAACACTTTCCAGACTAATAGAGGCAGGTTTGGATAGCTTTTTCCCTTATTAAATGTAATCATTCAAATCATTTAAAAACTGCATTTTCTGTTTAATATATTAGATATTAAAAATTATTTGAAGTGAAACATGTGTGACAAATATACAAAAAAAGAACAGTCACAATATGTAAATATCTGGTGTTGGAATTCAATTTTTGCTTCAATTTTAATTTATGTCAACAAATGTCAATGAGTTGGTGTTTGAAATTTACTTCAGTCTCATGCATTTTTGTCCAAAACAAACTAAAAGGTAACCACATTCCATGTCACGGAGCCTGACCCTTTAATACTTTCAGTCTTTAATAGATGGACCCTCAGAAATCTCTCTGAAAAGAAACATGACCCTCAGTTATCTTTTAGCCACTTTGAAATCACAGTCTGCAAAATCTCATTTAATATGTGAGCAAATGTACTGTGTTTTTATCCAAAAAGGGAAGATGACTTTTTGGAGTCAAGTCTCATTTCTTTTTAAAGGTCAGTTTCATTTAATGGCAGATTTGATGCATTAAAGACTCTGCATTCTAGCTGGTGTTCAACCACTTTGTCATACAGCCTAATGCAATTTCTGTGTCAGAGACAGCTGAGCGTCATTAAGAGCAAACCAGAAGCTCAGCCCTCATTTTCCAGACTCAGGGAGCTGCGATCATTGGTAAATGGTTTTGTCATTTCAAGGTGCTAAACATTAGTGATCTTTTCAAATATGCCGACGCTGTCAGGAACTTGACTGTACTTTGAAAGCTGCAGCAAATTAAACCTGGAAACACTCAGATCTCCCATAATTAACATCGATTCATCATTTTAATGCATTTGAGTATTTTTTCTGTTTATAGTAAATATAAATGATGTAATGAAACTAATTATGAATATTTTATCAGTATATGACTTTATTTCAGCTCTTCTTCGGCTTCTTTATTTGGTGATTTGAGAATTTAAATTTCCTTTAAGTGTCTTTTATCCTTTGATGCTCCTGCTCATCGTACCTCCGAAAGGCCACAACTTGTCTGGACCTCATCCTCCTCTCAACAAAAGGACCAGACGATGTGCTGTGCTTGTCTTTTAATCTGATCAGTTTCTTTACATTGCGCAGCACATCAGCAATAGTGGCTTGTTCAGTAACTCAAGCCTTTCCGAGGTTTATCTTAACCTACTCTGTAAGTAGTTGACACTTAAATGATCCTGTTGATAACCTCCTGTGTGGTCCTCTCTGAGGTAACCTTCCAGCACTTCCCCTTAGCCACCAGAGGTCCAGATGAATGATGTTAACTCACTAAACACATACATCCCTATGGTTGTTTATACTTTGCGAATTTTCCAAATCACATATTGTATGTGACTGTGTTAAACAACACAAATGTTTTCCATAGCTCTTCTGTCTACAGATAACATAAGAAACATGACAATAGCCATTAATGCCAAATTGTGTGATCCTGGTTAAAAGACTGTGCATAAAAGCTAGACATAGTCCTTGTGATGTCACATATTGATTTGTTAAGTTCACCATTTTATTGACATGTTGAGGTGAACATTTTGCTGCTTTAAAACCAGATGTTCTGAGAAACCAGGGAACAGTGCACCCTCATATGGTGTCTTGTCAACCACAGTGTCACCTCTACTTTAAACACACCCTACATTATCGCTCCTTTTGAATCCAGTGGGTGTCATAATGTACAAAATAATTATAATAATGTTTTCATTTGGTCTAATGATTCTTAATAATTCTGACCAGAAAACACACCATGAAAGTGTATGCTGAGGCCATAGATTACGCATGGCATACGCTATGGGTACTTGACAGCAGGACTTCTGAGCGCCATTTTCCACTGGCTACAAGTTACATACCTCAAAGCTAAACTCATGTTTCATATAAAGTCTCAGGTCAGATCAAGTGTGCAATATATCAAAGTACAAGTTGCCTAAATTGTCACTATAACACATCTGACTCAATTAATAATTTTATTTGAGAAATTACATGAAATTAAATGATTATTACATCTTGCAACTCAGGATGAATCTTACAGGAACACCATATATTTGCTTGTGCATTCTTTATCAGGAAAAGCTGAGGTTTTTTGGGGTGGGGTGGGGATTTCTTCCAGGGAGGGCAAGAGACTTTAATAATAACTATTTTGACCCATCTGGTTACAATATACACTCCAAACAGTGTCGATCATGTGCTCACTGGTAGGTCTGTTTAAATATGGTGAGTGTGAAGGAAACCTTGGATAAGATAATAAAAACTGTATAGGATAAAAAGGCGGTTAACACATTTAAACGGACTAGAAAACGCATCCCAGTTGACACATTTTTACAATCTAAACCTTTTTACAAAACCCACCTGTAAAATAACAGCAAATATAGCAACCTTACTTGACTGATGACCAGTCTGTAGCCTGGGAGCCACTAAAAATGTGTGCTGAAATCACTGAACACTTTTAGTGAGTTTTTCTTAGCATTTACTTGTGCAATGCAACAAAGAAATTCAAAGGCTGGTAGTGTGCTTTTGATGCTGATGCATCACAGAAGTGTAGGAAGGGATATACATATAATATTCTTTAGTACAGCTTAGCTGAATCAGTGTGTTTTTTGCATACTTGCAGAAATCTTAGTACTTCTGAAAATTTAAAACAACTTGAATTTGGAGATCATGTTGGTGCATATAAAGAAATCATTTCCATATTATCTGATGATGTTGTTCAGTGGCTTCATTTTGGACTTTTCATGTTTAAACCAGTGAAACTGTTATACTGAATATAAGCAGTAAGTACACTAAAAATAATTCGGGTTAAGAGAGGCATGTTTTGTTTTGTTTTTCAGCTTTAGTGGCAATGCTATTATCAATAAAGTGAATGTGCATCACCAGATGTGAGGTGACCTGAAGCATAATAAAAGGGAAAATCGGTTTATTTCCAGTAAGGCTTTTCATGTTATTGCTTGTCAGGTCTAATTTTCCAATAACAATAAACATGAAATAAGTCTCTCCTTAGCACCAGATTGATTTTTTTGTTTATCCAGATCCTGTCTTAGCACACACCTGAATCCAGACCAAAAAAGGGACACAGTATGACTTCAGTGCTTCACTCATGGTCAATTTCCCATGAGGATTGTGTTTGTCTGCTCAAACACCTGATGTAAACATTCGGATCAATTACTCACGTGGAGTACTTTGCTGGGCGACAACAACAAAATGAATGCAGTATTTCAGACAGTAGAAAATGTTTTCTTTTAAATATGACAAATCCACACATAATATTTGAGATTGCTCACTTGAGCTAAAAACAAAACCCCAAACAAAAAAGAAACAAGGCAGCTTTTACGCAATACCTACTGAGCTTCTTGAAAATGAACATTACCTAAATTATCTGTCTGACATGATTTTGTATTTAGCAGAAAGGATCTTTAATGTTTCTGTTTAGTTAGAAGGAGATCAGATCAGATCAGATCCCTGATCTCCTTCTTTTTGAAGGCTGGGAAGAAAGAAAGCCACTTTCATTTATTGACACAATGGCTAAGTTTTAGGAAAAATGCAGGACACAAGTTAACAACATAACTCCTACTGACACCTCAAAAGATTGTTAAATATGTTTTCTAAGAGCCATGATGTAATTTTGTTTGGTAAAACCTGCCATCACTAAGGAGCTGCTGCCAATTAAACCGGAGCAATTTAATTAATCACCTGACACAGGTGAGCTATTTAGGACAGACTGGACTCTCAGTTTTGTGTTTTGGACTCTGAATTTGTTTATTATTAAGCATCTTAAAAAAAAAAAAAAAAATTATTATTAAGTTTAGTCGTTTAAGATAGGAACTATTGGTCTCTGATTTTAGGTTCATGTATTCTTTTGCTTCTGCCCTTGTTTATTTTATGATCTATAATGTTTGATTCTAGTTGATTAGTATTCCAGGGGTTTTGAACTCCTTCATATTTTATGTCTTTATTTTTTTCTGGTTCTTTATTGCTTTGTCTTTAATGCTTAGAAATGTCCATTTTCTGTCATTTTGTATTTTGATGTCTCTTAATATTTAAAGTTGTTAGTTATATTTGGTACTTTGTTAAAATAAAAATATAAAATAAAATGATTTCAGGATCTCCCTTGACAGACGAGGCAGTAGATACATAATAGTGCAATGTACAGTTGCTCTTAGGATAGAGCCATAGGGCAGTCCAGGGATGTTTTGAATATGACTCCCTTAAGTGATGCCACATCATAATAATGATGTGAACTTGCCTGTGGTGATATTCTAAACAGTATGCCTATATAACATAGTATTGCAATATAATCTAGTAAAATATGTTCTAAAGGATGAAAGGGATGAGTTTATAATTTCCTTCCCCCCAGTCCTGAATCCACCTTAGAAGCTATGGCCTCCTGTGATCTTTAGACCAGGATATGACAAAACGAAATGAAAGTTTAATGATCTCGGTGGGGGCATCGTGTCATTACAGAGACAGATAACAACAGACAGGAGAGGAAAAAAAACGTTTGGAGTGCATATAAATGGCAACAAACAGCAGCTGAAGGCAGGCTCAGAAGGGATTTCACAGACAGCTTGTTAGGACCTGCTGCCATCTAGTGGCATTAGGTCTACAAACACATACACATCCAGCAAAACTGTCTTAATGCAAGGAAATAAAGCACTAGTGTTAGTAATTACATTACTGATGGCTCTGTTCTCTCCACATGCAGTGACAATATAAAAGCATGCACAGTACTGAGGACCTAAGCAAAGCAGCAATCAATAATTTTATTAACTGCAACTTTTAATTTGACAAATCTAATTTAATTACATTTTCTGTTCTAAGCATGTGTAACAGAGTTAGAAAAAAGCTTAATGAATTTCCTCAAAATTGATGTGCTTTGTGAATAGTTGGAGCCACCTGGTGGACAAATACCGCAACTGCATTGTTAAGGTTCCAGTGCATGCCTCAGCAAAGGAAAATAATCCCAAACTGGAGGTAGGTGCACGTGAGCGATGCTATTGTCAATTTTGTATGTCTATTAGTAAAAAACATCCTCACAGTGGTAATTGTCAATATGTATTTTTATTGTAAGCAGTACTAGCATGTACCCTGGAAGTTACAGGCATTTTGGTGCATCAATAGTAACTTTACTTACGAGTAGCATTTTTGGTTAGCATGCTAAGCTAATACTAGTTAGCTACTCGGGTGCTTTCTGGCATGCACCCAGCTCTGTTTCTCTATGAGATTCTAACTGTTCTAATTCTTGTTAACAGAACCGAATGTTGCAGTTGCATAACACACTGTTGATGACCACTGTGTGCTGTTATCTTTGTATTAGGTAGTCGCTGTTAAGTACAAATTTTGCTTTATGTTGTTGTATAAAAAAAAATGATAAAGAATTATGTTTGTTTTATAAGAGAAAAACTAATGTTTTTATATTTTATTGTTGTTGTTTGTTAAGAAAAAGGTAGAGTTAATAACTCAAATAACGCAGTTACCATAAGGAGGAAAAATAATAATAATAATAATACTGCCACTATATGATCACACACTTGGTTTCAGCTAGAACTTTTAAAGAAAGACTTTGACAACGTTGTGTTGTAGAAATGTATATTAGTCTTTTGTTAAGTCTTATGTTTGCTAAGGGAAAAAAAGGAAAATAATCCCAAGCTGGAGAACTGAATGTTGCAGTTGCTAACACACTGTTGATGAACACTGTGTGCTGTTATCGTGAGTTGCCAGAATAAAGAGGGAACCCAGACTAAGAGCAAGTCCAGTGTGGCAGTGCCGTCCTTCCTACATGGGCATATCACACCACATGCACCATAGACTCTCAGAACAGCAACAGCTACACGTGTATTTATTATTTATTATTTAACAGAATGTCTTTGTACTGTCTTTTGGTGCTGTTTGCACCATAGTTTGGTTACATTTGAAATAGTAGTTCATTAGATTAACCAGTTGATGGATGGCTCTTCAGATTAGAGCCCAGATTAATGTTTTAAAATAAAGAGAGCCTCTTCTTCATTGTTGCTACTGTAACTGTACTGGAGCGTTAAGACAAGTGGTGAAGTTCTCCATCACGTGGCCTGGCCTCCACAAACATTTGATGAAGCCCTTGTATTTGTCACTTGCAGTTGCCTGCAGCGAAATTGGACAAACATTTGACGTATTTCAAGTTGTCCTATAACAAATTTATTATGTTAAAACTGGTGCTGCACAGGATTTTAAACATGATGTGTCGTCATTTTGCAAAGTGGGGGAAAAAACTGTTTAAACTTTTTACTTATGTAAACATCTGTATATGTTATAGTTTAATATCGTGCATGTACAAATTGTAAAATCAAAGTACCTTAAGTAAATATACTCATAGTATGACGATTTCAGAATAATATTCATTATGCTACTTGATTGGATGCTATCATGAATATTATTTAATTGATGTGTATATCATATACATTTTGCAGCTGTTGATATATACTGATGATATACAATACCTACATGATGGGTAGCTTGATCCATAATAATGCAATTTATCTGAAAAATAAGTAACTAAAGTGTTAAAATAAATTTAATGAGTACTAATTACAATATTTGCATAAAAAATATTGTGGAGTAGAAGCAGAAAGTATCATAACATAGAAATTCGAGTCCTTGAATGAAAGTTACATTCCTAATGGTATGCTGTCATCCTGTGGCGTTGAGAACTTACAGTACTCTAGTCCAATAGCATACTCATACAAGACATCTTTTCATGCACTGATCACGTCAGAGAATTGGATCAAATTTCCACTGACATTAATTGCAATGGCCTCCAGATGGCACTACAGAACACTATAAAATCTGAACTCAATGACTTTTATATTGAACACACTTCTTAACAGAGGCAATGATAGACAGTGATAGACAGTGCTACTTGAGATATAATTTTTTGTAATGCTTAATAACAGAGAATGTCTGCTTCATTTTGGGTATTTCAGTACATCAGAGAGTAGAAAAAATTAAATAATATAGTAAATCCAATTGAACCCGCCTATTTTGCCATCAAACACTGAGTAATCCCACAAAGTGCATGGTGTTAAGAATAAAAACAAAGCTCTTGTGCTTGACATTTTATTTTGACCTATATCTGTAATGGCACAAAGCTGTTGTTTTACAGATAATTTTTGTAAAGAGCATTAGATTGCTCTTCATCAGAGCTAGAGGCAGCTTTTGGCTTATATATTGTGTGTTAGAAGAGGGCTCTCCATATGCATTGCAAAGCCTGTAGGAAACATCCCCACTTCATGGCAGAAATGGTTGGCAGGCAGGCAGCCGAGATGAGAGATACCACAGGAAGACGAAAACAGATGGGACGAATATGCAAAAGGTTCCTCTCACTGTGGTAAAGGGCCAAAAAAAAAAAAAAAGTGTTACAGCAGTAAAGCTCATCCACGATCCTTCAAACAAAGAAAAACTATAGTGGTCAATATTACTCCCATTATTATTAAGAGAATAGCTCACAGTTTGTATCCATTATCTATACAGCTGACATTTAGTGTCCCATATTTTCGAACAGCAGATGAAGCCCCCCCCCCACTTTCTCCCACCCACTCACATCACACCCCTACTGGGCTATAGGATCTGAACACCTGTTTCATTGTGGAGCTAAACGAGGGCTGGTTATTCAGATGTCGCGCTGAGAGACGTGTGTTCCTCTTTGCAGCCACTTCCACCAAGAGACACGGTGACAGGAGCCAGTTTTGCCTTCTTTTGACAAACTTGTTGGATTTGCTAATGTGTGTGAATGTGGTTTTCTACAAGCGTGTACGGAAATGGGTAAAAGTGACAATACACTCAGTAATTTGACATTTTTAAAAAAAAATACAAAGTTTCCAAACTCAGTGTTTAATTTATTCTTTGATTTTTATTCTCTCGGCTAACATCTCGAAAGTAAATTATCCATCAACAGCACATGAATAATAAAGACAGCTTAGAGTATATGTCTTTGTTCACCTCCAGTTCTTTTAATATTCTGTACTTTGTCTCATCTACAGACATTTTTTTAAAATTAGGCTTCAAATCTAGTTCATTCGCTTTTACATTTATACCTTCGTTTAATTTGAATTACCATCATTTTTCTGTACTGTGATAAAAATATTTTTAATAGTCCTCTTTTCTCATTTGTAGTGAGGTCTAGATGTGTAGTGGTAGTTCATTTTTGAGTGGACATAAAAGTACTGACGAAAAGCCAGTAACGAGAATGTAATTTTAAATCGAAACCAAACTCTATGAGGAAATCCACTAGTTATTTTAGCTCTTCAATCATTATAGACTGTGGGAAAAAGTTTGAGATCAATTTACACATCCTGCCTGTGGCTGAACTGCACACAGAAGTTCAGGATGTAGGGTGATGAGTCCTATTTGTAGTGATGGAGAATGTTACTCTTCCATAGTGTGCGATGGAGCAGTCATCTCTCCAGTGTTACCATGCAAACGTTTGCTATAAACAAAAAATAGAGCTGAACCTTTTTCAGCCACTCAGTCAGAAACCAAAGCATTAAACAGAGTCAGTGGATCACTAAGGTAACTGGTATTCAAACACACTGTGGAAATGAAAAGGTCAGGGTACTTCATTGTCACTGAGGTCATTTCTATAACGCATTATAAGGATATTTATGAGTCACTATATCGTATTTATGATGCTATTTAAAAAATCTTTCTGCATTGTATAGTCATATGTGACAACTTGATGTAAAGTTTATAAAGTCTTATAAAGGATAGTCATAATGTGTCATAGCTTTCATACTGCTTTAGCTCAACACCAATGTGATATTTTATTTATTCATTTTTAATTTTGGTATGTTCTTAGCTTTAAAAAGCAAGTAAAATACACAAGTGCAGATTTTTTTCATGACTTCAATATGAGGTTTTTTTTCTCTTAGTCTCTTGAAATACAAGTAGATGTTTCTTTAGAGCCACTCTGCAAAGATATTCAATATTCACTGAAAAACCAAACGACGGCAAGGGCAAATATGTAACAGATATAATGCCAAAATAAAATATCTGAGTGAAGCCAGATTCTTCAAAGGGCGTCTTTGTTCTGGTGACGTGTTTGTTTGCCACTGGATAAATGCATAAAATCATTCTTTCAGCGGACCTTGTGATTAAGATGCGTCCTGAAATAATGCCTTCAGTGGTCATGCACCGCATCAGCAGGCACTGTGGTTGATCTTAAATCTCCCCGGGTTCTCAGGGTGACTCCATGAGAAATGGATGCTCTCCCTGCTGAGTCCACAATTCGCCTGATAGATTGCGCTCCTTCAGATGCTATTGAATTGGTCCTGATAGAGCATCCGAACTGTCCGAGGAATATTGCGAGCCAAAAGCTGAGGGGAGAGTGGTAAGTGACCTTGCCACTCACTCACTCCTTTTTTATTTTATAGTTATAATAGAAGACCCTTTTAGAGCTGTCTCTGTGGTGCTGTGTCCTGCCAGTCTGTTTTCATTTTCATTTCTTCTGCATTACAAATGTCAGAATGAATAAGTCATCAGTCAAATCCCTGCAGCCAGACATGGCTGATTTGATTTACAGTAAAACATGCTTTATGATGTTTGGTTTTTCATTTGAGAAAAAGAAAAAAATAGCTGGCTTCAGTTCTCAGTGGAAATGATTGAACATGATACACTGGGTCTGAGCTAGGTAAGTTAAGGATGGTGATATAATACATTTTTGTGACCACCAGATATATTTTGGTCTATTCAAACAGTGGTTGTAGATAATATAACCCTTTGTGAGGAGAACAGCTGAACAGCTGGTGAGCTGTCCAGGGTATAGCCAGGATATATGCACCTGGATGGGCTTCAGCCCCCCCCCCCCCCGTGATCCTGAACAGGATCAGCATTTAAGAAAATATATGGATGCATTATATTCAGGTTTTTGCATGCTGTGTTATTATTTTATTTGGATGTTTATTTTAACTCCTTAATTGCATTTCATTGTACTTTTTATCTTTGTGCTCTTTTGTTTTGTGGAATTTTTACCTTGCGGTGCAATCTTGCTTTGCTGTGTTTTATTTTGAGCTATTCTATGTTATTTAAGCTATTTATTTGGTCTAAATTGATTGTAATATTTTGGCTGCTACAACACAGGGCTTTCCCAACTTTTGGGTGAAAAAGTATATCTTGTACCTAAAAGCACTAAGGGAGAAAGATGTGACTGTACCTCCCTCAAAAAAATCAATAAGAAGCTGTACCCAGGGATTTAAAATGCTCTTCTGATTGTTTGAGGTACAAAGTTATAAGAGAGGATATGATAAGATAGCCTTTATTAGTCCCAGAGATGGGAAATTCACATGACAGGGCAGGAATAAATAGATGCAGCATACCTAACAACAATAATACTATGTAAATATAGAAGAAAATATACACTATACAGATGAAGATTAGCTAAACTATTACCCTACACAAATGAAAGTTCATAAAAAATGAAATTGTTTTAGTATTTTAGACAGCTGGTTCACAAATTATTCAAGATCTAAGCGATGCCGACAAAAATTATTTAATTATAATAATTTCAGCTTTGAACAGGAGCCCACAACAACAATTATATAGGCATATGCTGCTGTGTAGATTTTGTTTTGTTCCTATTGTGAACCCTGACAATGATGGCACTCATTGTGACACAAAAGTCTGGGATGGTTCAGTTTCCATCCTTCAGGATATGAAAATCTGAAAAAACAAAAAAGAAGACACTGTCCACCTTCTCAATCTTAAAACATTTAAAGTGAATAATCCAAAGTAAAATTAAGCTTAAAAGCTTAAATCATAAAACAATCATGGTGTACACTCACTAGCCTCTTAGATAGGTACGCCTTGCTTCTACCGCTTTTGCCTTAAGAGTTGTCTGAATTCTTCATGGCATAGATTCAACAAGGTGCTGGAAACATTCCTGTTGTCCACACTGGCATGATAGCATCACACAGTTGCTGCATAGCTGTTAGCTGCACATCTGTGATGTGAATCTTCTGTTCCACCACATCCCAAAGGCGCTCTATTGGCTTGGTTGGTATCATTTGAGCATTGTTCAAGAACCCAGATTGAGACAATTTGCACTTTGCGACATGGTTCCTTATCTGCGTGGAAGCAGCCGTCAGAAGATGGTTAGAAAGCCATGGACATGGTCAGCAACAATACTCAGATAGGCTGTGGTGTTTAAAAAAGCTCAGCTGGCACTAAGGGGCTCAAAGTCTGCCAAGAATATATCCCCCATGCCATTACACCACCACTGCCTTAAAAGTTGAAAGAAGGGAGGATGGATCCATGCTTTCATGTTGTTTACTCAAAATGTCTGACCCTACTATGCAAATGTCATAGCAGAACCAGACCAAGCATATTTTTTTTAATTTCCTGACCAATTCTTATTAAAACCGCATGCTCAGGCTCCTGCTGTTAGCCTGTAAGCCAACAAACTTCAAGCTTGTAAGCTAGAACCTGAGCACCCAGTGTGATTCTGCCTCTGTAGCCACAAGCCTGACAGCTTGTATCAAAAAGGCTTTTTTTCCCTAGAGAACTGCTGTTAAGTTTATATTTTGTCTTTTTCGGGCCAAAATCTGTAAACCGTAGAGAGGTTTGTGTGGGGAAAATCCCAATAGAGCAATTTCTGAAATATTCAGACTGGCCCATCTGGCACCAACAATCACGCTATGGTTAAAGTCACGTAAATCACATTTTTTTCCTCTGTTCTGAAGCTTGGTTTGAATTTCAGCAAGTCGTCTTGACCAGCAGCAGGTGTGTATAGGTGTATTAAGTGTCCTGTGAGGTTATATGTGTATAGTGTATATATTCCCACAATAAACTTTCTTGCTGCCAGGATCTGTCTTTTTTGAAGAGTGCATCATTAATTATAACACTGTCCTATTCGTCCACCGTTTCTTTATTTATTATCACCATAGTTTGTCACAGTGACGCAGCTTAGGACCTAAACTCTAACTTAACACATCTAAATATCAGCTACTCTCTACAGCGACTCACCAGAAGTTGTTGAGCAGTCAGAGATCTTCTCAGAATGGGATATAATGCGAATTGTTGAATAATCTGCAACGCAAGGATGAAAATTACCTACGAAGTGCAGAAAAAATGTCATGGTGAAGTTACGGGAATGCTTTATCGAAGCTTTCTGATGCAGTGTTGTGTGTAAATGATTAAATCTGTAATGGAAGATGCGTATATCGAAAAAGAAGGGGAGGAACTGGGGGGAGAGGTGGGGTTGGCAGTGAGGTAAGAGCGCTGTGGTCCATGGATGGGAGGAGCATCATAACATCGCTTACGGGACGCAGAGCTGCGTCTCGGAACCGGACTGAGAAACCAGAACCAGTCGGCTTGGGGAAATTTTAAGTAAAAAAACAAAACAAAACCCGGATGTGGGGAAGCAGAACGTACTGTAGTTCTACGCTTAAGCCGTCATATATAATACAAGCGTAAGTTACGTATTTAAATGTGATGTAGCCGATAGGCACTGACTGGACAGGCGGTGAAGAGAGGTCGCTGACGGACTGTGCGCACTGCTGAGTGGACAGCAGGGTTTCTCGCTGTATATTTAAGCTTGGACGGGCTCCTGACAGCAGGTTCGCACTTCTTCTGCAGTGCAGCTCGTCATCACCATCATAACCAGATGCCCTACGCCGGACAGGACGCGTTCAGTTTCATGCCGTCCAACCTGACCGGAGCCTGAGCCGAAGGATGCAGGTTAAAAACCAGATCTGCACAGAGCGGAGCAGCAACGACGACCCGGAGCAAGATGACAATCAGAAGAAGACCTCGTGTTTTTCCAACATTAAGATATTCCTGGTGTCGGAATGTGCTCTCA